>BQNB010048309.1:0-38217 GCA_026074375.1 Tanacetum coccineum | reverse complement strand
TAGTTTTTAGATTATGCCCAATAGGAATTACGCTAGATTTCTTGCGTTAAGGTGTAAAATTGCTTGTGCATTGCATATAGGCATAGATCACTATATTTACAAGTGTTACGTAAATATCTTGTAGATCATTTTGAGTGTAGTAACCCACTTAGGAATGAGTGGTTAATAGTTTGTCAAGTGTGTGGAAAAATAATGTCCTAAGATCATATATTAAAACTCATCATTAAAATATTTCCAACACATTATTTCTCTTCCAACAAAATGTCTAAATAGTTTCATCATCTTGCATTGTTTAACCTTGGATTGGTTAAACAAAATAAAAGATTATATTAATACATTAGTAATTAAGTAAAAGAAAATGTATTTTTAAACTTTGCTTGTGCTTACATTGTTCTAACACACATAATTATATTCTTTTTATAAAGATATAGTATTTTACAAAAGATGTGTGTTGTATAAAAATGGTTAGAAAAATTATTTATATACTCATAAAATGTCAAAAACTATGCATACTATACATATCAACAAATAGTTTTTCGCACAAGCAAAATATATGACAATCTTGAAGTAAGAAGTTAACTTGTCATTATTCATCAACCTCACCTTACAACTAGTCTTAGGATTAATGGAACACACTATAAAAATCTTTATTTGTTTTCTTTTAAAAAGAGTGTTTGTGAGGGTGAAGAAAGATTTCAAATATATATCGATTCATTATTCAAATTATGATTGATATTATGATCGAATCTAATTGACAAGTTTTCGAGTATGGACAAGAAATAGGATTCTTATTTGTCTAGCTTTAAGATTATATCAAAATGTAACAAGAGATATTATCTTAAACCTACATACTCAATCAAACTCGATTGATATGAAAATAATGACATCCTTTTCCAAGACGATAAGAATATGCATCGGATCATAACTCACACTTGTGTAAATGATGTCATATTGAGTCTACTTGTCCAATAGTTGTGTTCCAAATATTTGGCAAATATATGCATAAAATACACAATGAAGTAGGATTGACGACTTGAATGTTTTGTCTAAAATATTCAAGTAATTTACCTTGCAATGCAATTGGTAAAGTCGTCATCTCCGAAAAGCCAAACATGAGCAAATGCACAACATATGTAACTTTGCTCAAACAATTCAAAAGCACAACTCAAAACTAAAATTCTCTTATCATCAAAACTTTCTCTAACTTTACCAAATAAGCATAATATTTCCTTTTCACCAAATGAGAACCCTTTAACCATCTAAGGTTAGGACTAGGAATAATTGAACATATTCCACAAACCATTATTGTGCTTTCTTTCAATAAGTGATCGTAAGAGAATTTCGAATATGAAGATTATTATTATTCAAACGATAATCAATCTCATCATTCAATCTAATTATAAAATTAGAATATGAACATGAAATCGAGACTATGATTTATCTAGATAACGAAAATATCAATCAAATAACCATATATATTTTTCCGTGTCTACATGTTTAACCATCCTCGGTTATTACATGAAATTGATTGCAAGACAACAAGATTTGTCATCGAATTGCAATTCACACTCGCAATGAAGATGTTTTATTGAGTCTAAAATGTTCAAATGTTATGTTATTAGCTATGGTCAAATTATACATGCTAAACTTAACACACTCTAAGTAGGATTGACGACTTATGATTTTTCATCAAGAAGCTCATAATTACTCCAACTTGATATGCAAGTCTTGGATGTCATTTCTGAAAACTCAAACCAAGAACCCTTATAACTTATATAAGTTTATCTTAATAACCTAATATCAACACCATCTCCCAAATAATGGGAAAACGATCCTTGCCCAAATTCGGCACTTCCACGGATCGATGGATCCTTCGTCCTAGATTCATCTTCGGTTTAGGAAGATCCACCCTATGGCATTAGATTCTAACATCTTCCTCTTGTTAATCTCTTGCTTAAAAAGTCTAACATACATGTAACTAACCTTTAATAAATCATCATTGTTTCTACAAAAGAAACATTTACATTATTCATTAGGGTAAGTAACCTTAATTGAATCTAAAGACATGCAAAGGTGCATTCTTTGAACACTCTCAACATGGTACATTACGCATGTCACCCTTAAGCATACTCCTAGGTTCTAGATGAGTCATTATCTCTTAAAATTACAACAACTTGCTTTCTCTCTCATTTAACCTTAGAATTCTACACATCTTGATTAGAATAATGCGAACCAAAATTAAAGCATGTTAGTTGAGTCATGTTAGGCCCTCTACAAAAAGATAATATAAATTTTATCTTTGCTACACTTTATTAGGCAAATATAGGAAGTATATTTTATCTAACATGAGAATGGCTACTGGAGAATCTATTGCACTAGAAATTCAATTTGACCTAACGGTTGAATTGCTTACAAGAGTGAAGTTGGGTTCGTGGTATAACCCATAAAAATGGTCGTGTTTAGCTTGAATTGAGCACCACTAGTGATAGTCTCATATATATTTATTCTCGTAATTTTATTAATGACATATCCTAAATATGCCTAATGAAGCTACCATTAGATAGACGTCGTGTTTACATTAGGAGTGCACACTTAAGCAAGTAAGAAATTCGTTTCTACCTAGTCAATCTAACTACTTTCATTTCACATATGTGCCTTTGAAGATCAAGATGATAACGTGCTCCACATAATGCAAGTATATGCCTTCATGTTTTATCTAATGCCAAACGGCTATTAGCTTAGCTATTGAATCATATGTTTGTTGAAAAAGCGTTTGCCTTTTCTAGCAATTTTAATATATAATACTCTTAAGTTTATCTAAATATACACATGCCTCCTAATTGCTAAATGCTTAAACTGTTTTACATGATGATGCATTTAAAATTATCACGATTTGGTATGCGTCATTTTACATGAAATACGTGTTAAGATTGTGCACCTAACACTAGTAATCTTAATGTATACAATTAACGTTAGAATGTCATATAGTCCTTACGGTATTAATCTCCAACTGATTATGTGTCAATGCATGCTTAGATAAACTTGCATGCCTGTATCTATATGTCTTATGCATTTAGATATATATACTTTCTCACACCAGAAATTTTTTTTATTTGCATCCGTGTCACAAATCTAAAAAGTCAAGAGAGTTATAAAATGGTCTTATATCTCCTAGAGTCTTCACTCACACATTCTCTTAATCGTCATCTCGCCTTCTTCTAAATGATCTACTCTTTCGTCAAGGTAAGGTTAGATACAAATCTAATCCACATCCAAGTAGGTTTTGACCAACTTAATGAATCATCCGAAATATTCAAGTAGCTTTAACTTACAATCGCAATGCGGTTTAAATGATTTGGGGCATTGAACCGGAAAATCCATATTCAATCCCTTGTAACAACTTAATAAAACGCTCATCCTTCTTTTCAACGATAACTCCTTTTCTCTTTGATGAAAACATATTTCTCTTCGACGAAAACATTCATCTCTCTTCAACGAAAACACTCTTTGTCTTTTGATCAAACCTCTTACTTCTCACTCAAACACGCCTCTTCAACCATAGAGATGGCTTGTAACACCCCCAAATAGGGTCGCAGCAGAATAATGTGTCCGGGAGCGTTACTTCTTAGATCAATAGCACAAGATATGAGAACAACCTCTAAAAGAGTTGTTAAGAAATACGATCCAATTGGAGTTTATTGAAATGATTAACACAAAGCACAATGGCTTAAATAATTGTTCAACATATGAAATAACCAAGATTTTAGATCATAACAAATATCCCAATTTGTATTGACTCAAATCTTATATGCATGAACTCCCCAAAAGAGTATCCCCAATGTATCCATACGACTTCGTGCCTCATTACCTGAGAAAAAATGCTTTAAAAAAAACGTCAACATAAAGTTGGTGAATTCATAGGTTTATGTAAAATGTAATTTAGGACTGCAAGATTTTCCCCGTGATAATGCAACAGATGCAAACATCACAAAAATGTAATTACGTTTCCCTAAGCTCATGACACTGAAGCTCGACATGTATGAATTGCAAAATAAATTGCCAACATTGCCCTTGATGATGTCTAAGACCCCCAACACCAAGTTCCCGACATGGTATACTCTGTTTTCGGCAACCGTCACAGTGAGTGCTACTCACATTACCGAACAGTGTATGTCAATCCCAAATAATCTATTTATACACATACGCGCTCACACAAAGTAATATGACATTATCGCGCTTCTAGCAAAACACGTAATCAAGATAAAATGTACACTTCCGTCCAATTTGTAAAACGATGCATGTTTCTCACCCCAAAAGTTGTAAATCATTGATATAGTAAAACATGGGGCTATGAACTCACCTTAGTGAATAAACTGATGTATATGAATCAAGTTAATGGAAACGTCACGGATAAGACCGAATGCAACCTAATTAAATATAGGCTGTATGAGTATAATGTACTTAATAATACTAAATCACAAATTATATAGTTACACCACCACCTAATAGTCTTTGTTTTGTTTTAAAAGTCAAAACACTGTTAAACCGTACTTATTGGATAAAGGTGTTTGTATTATTGTATCGTAAAATAAAGTGTGGTTTTCGTCTCACAATTGATTGTTTGTTAATAATACATGTTTTAATATTATTATTGATTATATAATTATATTATATAATTGGTTTAATTGTTTTTATAAAATTATATAAAATTTCTTTTATATAATTAATCGTCGAAACCTTCCAAAAGTGATAACTTACTCATATTTAATCCGTTTCGCTTGTTCTTTACATGTATGGATTCGTATTTGAAAATTCGAAACAAAATTTATATTTTATAATATTGTTTTGGTACAGTATGAACAGTAACAGTAAAGAGAAAGTTTATAAAATACTTTTTATAACTTTAATTATTGAAATCGAATTTTAATTGTATCTCGTTCGTTTTAATTTGGTTTTTAGTGATTCCTATGTCCACGTCTTCGTAATTAAAAGCTCTATTTATGAAAATTATTTCCCAATAGTATACTGTCGTGAACAGTAACTTATTTTTATAAAACTAACTTTTATAAAAATACATTTTAACTTAAACTTGAAAATAACGTAATCATATTTATTTTAAATCCGTTGTTTTGAGATTCTTGCGTCCTTAGGGATTCCTTATAAAAGTTACTATATTATAAAATATTTATTTATAAAAATCTGAACTGTAACAGTAGGCATTTGTATAAAATAACTTTTATAAAATCACTTTTATCCATTTAATTATTGTAAACTTAAAAATGCCATATCTCCTTCTTTATTGCTCAATTTTTCAAGTTTCTTATATGCTTACAATCCTTGTGATAAGTAATAATTAAATAGAACATAAAATATATATGTTTATATACGAATTCCAATAGTAGGTATGCAAGTTTTTACTTAATTAGTTTTATATACTTGTTTTATATACTTTTCACTTTATTAAACCATTACAAGTCCTCTAACTTAATACATAACATAACTTGATATATCTTAAGCTCCTCTATAAATTCCAGAAGATGCTTGTCCATGAGTAACGTGTCCTCAAAATCATTTGTTCATTTACTTTTAAATTAAACTTTCATACACAAAATAATTCAAACCTAACCATATAATTTAATTAAGAACACTTATGATAAATGTGGTACTCCATTTTAAGTGTACTTTACCAATTTTATCCATAATAAATTCAGATCATATATATATTGTAGAATCTCATTATTTTCACAATGAAATAAGCTAGGTGGTGTTAACATATATAACAAGCATGAAAACATATGAAATGAATAATAAAAATTTTAGGTTTAAATGAACCTTAAGGAAGTGTAGTATGGGGGGTGGACAAGAACATAATCTTACACTTTAAGCTAAACCTAAAAATCAAACCCAAGATCACACCCTAACGAGGATAACCTAATTTATCTTTCTTGATTACAAACCCTTTGTAAATAAAACCACATCTCCCAAACCACTTTGCAACAACACCTAGAATAGTTTATCACTAATGAGCCTTGTATTCTTGAAAAATCAAATGTATGAACCCCCTAATTATATGAAATCAGCCATGGGTTTAGATGAAGGTTGGGAGAGTTTTGTTGAAAGTTTACTTGACAATTTGGAAGTGTGTATAAGTCTTGTGTGGTACACCTATATATACTAGAGGTATTTCCTAAACTACTAGCCAAAACCATGCATAAAGGGGTGTATAAGTACAATTGTGTATGATGCTATCCTCCTACCTTGAGGAGGATTGTCCTTGGTGTAAAAAGGCATGTGTAGTATTATAAAGTGAAATTTGAATTTGTGTTTGTGTTTTATTCCTATAGATCTGGCCATGGCTTAATATATAGTAGGTATTTATTTAATTTTTATGTAGTGGGTATAAAAGTGGGTATTTGTTTGAGTATAGATGGGTATTGGTGCTTTCGGGTATGCTTAAATGTAATTTTATTGCAACGTAACGTTTACGTATCCAATAAAAATAAAGAAGAAAAGATATAAATAACTCCTTATTAATCATATAACCTTGCTTGACGTAGTAACTTATATTTGATTGTTCCGTATTACGTAATGAGATTTTTAGTTGTACGAACGCGATTTAACTATAAGATAATAATTAAAAGCGAACGCTTAAAATCCTAAAAATATATAATGAAAATAATTGAGTCAGGAAATGACCTAAAAATGTGAAATGTTACAGTCTCCACCCGTTAGAAGAGCCTTGTCCTCAAGGCTCAAGTTGCAACACTTATGATAGGTACGGGTTTAGGAAGAGATGTGGAATACATTCTTTGAAATTGGACTTCGCGTACCCATGTGAACTCAGGACCACTCCTAGTTCCATCAAACCTTGACAATTGGGATACGGCTTTCCTTCAACCGTTTGACTTCTCGATCCATGATCTCTACAGGTTCTTCTACAAAACGGAGCTTGTCATCCATATGGAGTCCTTCCAACGGAACGGCTAATGGTTCGTCAGAATAACAGTTCTCAGTTGGATAATAAACTATTGTGAACTCTACTTAACTCTGCGAACTCAAGCTTGTAAGCAACGGTTCCAATCTTTTCCAGCACCTTGAAAGGTCCAACATATCTAGGGTTTAGCTTCCCCGTTGCCAAAATTTACGACCCATTTCCAAAGTGAAACTTTGAGCATAACTCTATCCCGCCTAACTTTGGAACTCCTTCGGCATACCTTAAGTCGGCGTAACTCTTTTGTCGGTCACGAGCGGCCTGCATTCTCTGCTTGATCTGAATGCCTTCTCATTGTCTCTTGGACCCATTTCTGATCGGTGAGTTGAACGTTGCCCGACCTCGGCCCAACAAACAGGTGAACGACACTTTTGACCGTAAAGTGCCTCGAAAGGTGCAGCCTTGATGCTAGCGTGATAACTGTTGCTGTAAGAAAACTCAACTAGTGGCAAATGTCTAACCCAACCATTTACAAAGTCGATCACACAAGCACGTAGCATATCCTCGAGAGTTTGGATAGTTCTCTCGCTTTTTCCATCAGTCTGCGGATGGTACGCAGTACTCATATCCAAGTTAGTACCCAAAGGCCTTCTAAAGTGATCTCCAGAAATTCGATGCGAACCTAGGTTATGCGATCCAAAAGATTCCGAGACAAGTATCCATCCCTCGTGACTACCCCTTCAGGTACATTCTAGCCAATTTCTCCATGGAACCAGTCTCTCTCATTGGTGTAAAGATTGCAGACTTAGTAAGTCAGTCAACAATCACCCAAATGGTGTCATATCCTTGCGACGACTTAGGAAGCTTAGTGATAAAATCCATAGTGATATTATCCCACTTCCATTAGGGTATCTCGGGTTGTACTAATAGACCCGATGGCCTTTGGTGTTCAGCTTTGACTTTAGCACACGTCAAACATTTGCTAACATAGGTGGCGATGTCAGCCTTCATAGTAGGCCCCCCAATAATAGCTTTTTCATGTCCTGTTACATCTAGTTAGAACCCGGTGATGGATTAATTTTAGATTTGTGGGACTCACAGTCCTCAAGTCACCATAGCATGGCAACCAACTCCTTCCATTTAAGCATAAGGTTCCGTCAGCGTGGGGTTCTAACTTTTTCTTCGTTATATCCTTCCTGATTACACCACCTACATCTTTGTTTTTGAGGTTCTCTGGTTTTTGTGCTTCGATCTGAGCATTCAAGATTTGTTTAAGAAGATCCAAACTAATAGTTATCACTAAGGCTCGGACTCTTAATGGCTTAATTCGCTCTTTCGTGCTCAAAGCATCAGCAACAACATTTGCTTTCCCCGAGTGATAACGAATCTCGCAATCGTAATCACTGAGAAACTCTAACCAACGACGTTGCCTCATATTCAACTCCTTTTGGTCAAGTATGTATTTGTAGACACTTTAAATCAGTGAACCACCGTACACTTGGGTTCCATACAGTATGGCCTCTAAAATCTTTTAGAGGAAAAACCACGCACCAAGTTCCAAATCATGGTAGTATAATTTATCTCATAATCTTCCTGTCCTGATCAAAAAGCAATCTCCATTCTCTTTTGATCAATACCACACCCACTACTTTATGTGACGCATCGCAAATAAAACAATAAAGATCTCAAGCTACTAGAGGGAGAGCTAAGAGGGAGTGCTACACAACCTTATGCTTCAATGTCTGAAAAAGCTGCTTCTTGCTTGTCACCTCATTCAAAGGTGACTTTCTTCTGAGTGAGTTTGGTCATTGGCTTATCAATTTTTTAAAATCCTTTAATGAATCTTCGGTAGTAACCGGCAAGACCTAAAAATTGACGAATCTCCGTTGGAGTCTTAGGAGATGCCCAATCTTTTATGGATTCGATCTTGGCGGGATCCACATGAATGCCTTGACTATCATACGTGCCGAGAATATACCTTTTAAGGAGCCAAAAATTCCACATTAGATAATTTATCGTACAACTCCTCCTTCTTAAGCATTCTAGAATTACCTTAAGATGCTCTTCATGTTCCTTCTTGTTCTTTGAATAAATTAGTATATCATCGATAAAGACAATTATAAACTTATCCAAGTATGGTTTACACACTCGGTTCATGAGGTCCATGAATACTGCGGGTGCATTTGTCAAACAAAATGGCATCACTTAGAACTCGTAATGACCATACCGAGTCCTAAATGCCGTCTTTGAAATATCTTCTTCACGTACTCGAAACTGATGATAACCCGATCGCAAGTCTATCTTCGAATAAACACTAGATCCTTATAGTTGATCAAACAAATCATCAATCCTTGGGAGAGGATAACGATTCTTCACCGTCAGCTTATTCAATTCCGTAGTCAATGCACATCAAGAATTATCCGTCCTTCTTTTTGACAAACAAGACCAGAGCTCCCCAAGGTGAGGAATTGGGTCTTATAAAGCCCTTGTCGGATAGTTCTTGCAGTTGTTCCGACAACTCTTTATTTTAGAAGGAGCTAATCGATAAGGTTCTCATGCTACAGGTGCATCACCGGGCATCAAATCGATTTGGAATTCCACTTGTCGAGTCGTGAAACCCGGCAAATCGTCCTTTGAGGAATACTTCATGGAAAATCTCGAACGAATTGGTACGTCCTCAAGTCGCTTCTCCCCCGACTTGTCTCAGTCTCCTTCGTAGTAACATGTGCCGAAAAGACATTATGTCCTTTCAACAAATATTTATGAAATTTTTTGGTCACGAAATGATGTTTAAACGAGTCCCGTTTCCCTGATTACTTCCGTTACCATGAACAATTAAGGTTTCATTTCCCAGGGACTACAAATCGAGCTTCTCGGTAACACACCAAAGACGGCGTGTACTTGACACCAATCCATACCTGAAAGATAATAGAAATTGATATTGATTGGATTGATTTGATTACATTAACAAAAGCATGTCTATTTATAATAAACATAGCTTTGAAATAAGCTACTAAACCCTAGATCTTATGGACCCAACCCTCAATGTGCCTGATCCAATAATTTATGCGTCTAACACCTCCCCCGCAGTTGAAAACGGGGTCCTTCGATACGGCCAAACTGATGAATGTTGAAGCCGATTCGTCTTCTCTTTTTTCTTCTTTTTGTCGATTGCACGGAGATTGACTTGTATTTGACGACATAATTGTATATATTGCTTCGCAATTTTCTCCATTTTTATGACGTTTGCTTTTTTTACGTCATGGCTTATTTTGCCTTTAGGAGGGGGCGACAATTTTGTTGGACAACTTTGTGTCAACGAAAGATCTTCGACAACAAAAAACAATTAGAAATGAAAAAAAGGTTGATCTAGGCAACTCAACAATTTTATTTTATTTTGTGTTTTGACGGCTAGGGTTTAAGGTTTATGCATTGAATACGAAAAGTAAAATCCTAAATTAATAAAAACAATAAAGCGGAAAAAAAACGAGATCCCTCCGGATCACCGACAAGTAGCCAATGACCGGAGGATAGCAATTTTTATTGATGGATCTTACCTAGAGCTGTGATACCAATGAAAGATAATAGAAATTGATATTGATTGGCGATGATTGATACATAACAAAGCAGTCTATTTATAAAAAACATAGCTTTGCGATAACAACTAAACCCTAATCTAATGGACCTCAAGCCACAATGGCTGAGGCCAATGAATTTAATCGTCTAAACAATTACGTATTAAGACCTCAAAGCTACCAAGTTCTACGGGCATTAAGTTGATGTTGAATGGATGGTCTAAGAAGTTTAATGTACAACCCTGGATAATAGTTTTTATCCCAATTATTTTCTCGTTAGCTAGTTCAACATCGTAATAATGGTCTAATGTAGTTGGTGTGATATCAATTAGGAAAAAAATTGTATAGATCAAAAATTCCCTATCGGCACCAGTAATCCAATTAAATAGAATCATCACGTCCGTTTCGAAATGAACGTACCCTAAATGATGTTGGATCTGTGTCCCCCATTGTCCACGCACATAAACCTTGCTGGGGCAATTCACATTTCCCACGATTTGATTACCACGGTTGCCATTCTTCCTGCTTCGGGCATTTCTTTCTGAAGGCTCCCAGGACACAACACTCATGAGCAAAGTGACACATTCTAAGTTTGTCCTAAAGATCCCAACGATTGTATTAATACTGTGTTGTACAGAACTCCTAGCAGTCACAGCCAAGATTGACGATCTTCTTGCACTTATTACACTTGGGAGCACATGGACTTTGTGGTGATAGTTGCATTTTGTACAGAAGGGAAATGATACCTGTGTACTCCCTCTTTTCACCAGCCCAGGCAGTGTATCCCTCCATGTTCTGTCTCTGTTTTGTTGTTGGAGCCCCTGAATGTTTCTTCTAGCAATAAACACCAATTTCCTCTTATGCTCAACTTGCCTTTCAGTAATCTGAAGACCTTTTTTATCCATCTGATCATTGGCAAACTCATGCTTCGCGCCACGTCCTGGTGAAATGACCTTACATTTCCCCGAAATCATAACAAGAAAGCCCACCAATAATTTCTTAACCTTCCTCCGATTCCTCTGGAACATCCTATCCAACATCGTGCAACTATTGAAAACGCAGAAGTGGTAACTTAGCGACATTATACCAAGCGATCGGACTCAAGTTCTCTGTAGATCCGAAAGCTCTATTTCTAACTTCTTTGATTTCATCCCTTGGGGCAGTATTTACTGTCATCACATTCTTTAGTGCTTCAGCCATAGCAAAAGCAACATCTTGAGTAACATTTTCATGTAGGAGTTCCACCATTTAGAGCATTTCCAAGGGGAAAAAAGGTAAAAAATAACAAATGTTAAGCAAAAAAAAACTATAAAACTTTTTGGGATTCTCCACAGCAACATTGCTGATATAGAACACCAATTCCATCTTTTCGAACCATTGTGACAGCACAACCACTCCTTCAGTACCCTTAAAAGTAAGGGGCTTGCAATTCAGAAAATCCTTGTACGTACACTCACGGGGAGTGCGTACAGTTCCTCTAATTCCAGTGTCAGAATTGTGGCTACGTCGCATGACAATAGTGGCTATTGTCGAAAGAGTGTCCATTGGTTAGCAGTGCCCGCAATACTTTTGATTCGATAGTTGCTCAACAGCAGCATCTGTCATAGGGGGTAGCAAGCCCGCACACCCTTGCAGTAGTAGCTAGGATCTCTTTGGTGGCATATTGTTCTATAGCTCAACATTTAAAAACACTGAGTTTTCATAAACATCACAACATGACATGGGTACAACATATATATAACAAGATCACATCACACATTACATAACATGACTGGGATCACAACACATAACAAAATTGAGATCAACATAACATAATACAACACATTATATATAACAAGATCACATACACAGAAGTAGATTAATAAACATGATTTGGGAACAAAATCCATAACAGAATTGAGATCGATATGACATAAACAACACAACAGATATAGCAGAAACATACATGATTGTCTGATACAAGAAATGAAAAATACAAATCCTACTACCGTGCTAGCTGGGTATAAAACCCATAATACTAGCCGTTAACATAATGATATCCTATGAATAGCGGACAAGAAAAATGTAAACCTAGCAGAACTACCAGCCCCCTCTGTAAAAAAGATCATCTGCATGAGTCTGGTCTATAGCCTGAAGTGCTTGAATCTGTCCCAATGCCCGCTATAAAGTCCCTGTAGTGAAGAAACCTATGCAATCAATTCGTCATTATTGAATCTTTTGAAGGCAATACGGTTAATCCGCATCCAGGATAGTCTATATGCTTGCGAGTCCATAGTGAACTGACCGAACTCAACCCAACAGAATAGGCCCATGCCTCTCGTGAAACGGGGCCTCCGATACAACATCGGCAGTATTCCATATGTCTATCCTCGACCAATCCATCAACTCTCTGAAATAACTGAGTTTGTCTGTCCTGACCATCCTCGATCCACAGCATAAATATCCTTAGTGTCCTGCTCCTGTACCGCAGCGAGCTCGGTCACTCTAGCATTGACCCCCTCGAGGGTCGTAGGTGCTACTCTTCAACATCCCTCTGTTCCAGGATCTACCCAAACATCCCTAATGCCATAGCCGACCTCCTCGGCTCTTCGACATCTGACCTCGGCATCCGTAGTGCCAATAAACCCATAATCCGCTTTAGGACCTCCAGTAGGTCTAGGGACAACAGTCAAACTCTCCCCCACCCATACTCATTGGAGCATCGACAAAACCTCTACGAAGGTGGTAACACACCTCGGATGTCCTCCCTACGTCGACTGGTGGTGTATGAATAGTAGGCTGTATGGTGGGTAAGTGATGATGGTAATGGTAATGATGTGGGTACAGGTGGTGGTAAATGTGGTGATGAAGGATGTAGTGGATTAAGAGTTAATGGTGATGAGGCTCTCAATCTAATCCCAGCTGCTCTATAGCCTAGCGATGCCTCAGCATAAGTGGGACTATCAACAGTAGGTGGTGGTAGGGGTAATGGTGGAGACGATACATGTAATGGTGGTGAAGGAATATGGGGTAGTAGAGATGTCCAAGGTGATAGTGGAGATGGTGGTGGTGATGGTAGTGTAGGTGCGGCAGCATACTCAACAATACATGCCTCTATGGATGGTGACATAGGAGGCTCAAGTCTGACAGTCTTCCGTCCCCTACGGAGACGTGTCTAAGCAAAAGGGACCTTAGTCTGAGGTGATATGGGTGTAGGTGCAGACTCATCAGTCTCAAATGCCTCTGTATCCCCAGCTGAGGGAACAAGGTCAACAACAGGTACAGCAGAAGAGTCAGTCAGAGCTAGGTGCTCCTCCTCCTCGTCATCGTCCTCGTCCTCAAAGGGCTCCTCATCCTTGTCATCAGTATCATCATCAACGTCGTCATCATCGAAGGTCTCGTCATCATCATATCCTCCGTCAGCGGGATAATCAGCATGATCCTCCTTAGTGTCCTCCTCAGGATCCTCATCCGGATCGGAGTCTGCCACATAGCCTGGTGACAAGGCGATAGGTAAGGCATCAGCAGGTAAAGGCTGGTCCTCCAAGGGTGCCTCAGCATCGGATGGCGCTAAGTACTCGGGGTACTCAGGCTCAGGTACTATGGTACCCTGTCGACAGGTGAAAGGTGGGTGCTCAGACTGGCACTAATCGGAGACGGTGGGAATGTTCAGTTCTTGCACGATAGACCGGAGATGTCGGCACCGGCAGCATAGGAAGTCCATCATATCCGTATACGAAACGATACCCCCCATAGATGTGATATTAGAGTAGAAAGAAACCGGATAAACCTCTGATCAATCAGCTCCTCATCAGCTTCCCCCAAAAGACTCTCCCTGGGCTCGAATCAGTGTAGAACCGAGTGTGTAGTGTGATCGTCTGGATGAATGAAGACATGACAAGATTGTAACACTCAAACAGAGTTTACATTAGTACATATATAAGACCCATAATAATATACTTAATATATTATAAACACGTATGTGAACCATGCAACATCTAGTATACCCAACTAATGCTCATAGATCAATAGCACAAGATATGAGAACGACCTCTATATGAGTCGTTTAAAAATGATACATTGGATTAAATAAACTTGTTTGTTACAAAAGCCCGAAGCTTAAATTGTTCATCCATGAAATTGTAAAGATTTTAAGACATAACAGTTATTCCCAAAATGTAATGCACCCAAATCTTTAATGTAATGACTCCAAAATGGTGACCACCAATGTATCCTTGTTTCTCGTACCTTATTGACCTGAGAAAAACATGCTTTAAAACGTCAACATAAAGTTGGTGAATTCACAGGTTTAAGTAAGTATAAAGTAGGACTGCAAGATTTCTAAGTGTATGACAAGTAACGAATACAATATCATAAAAGTGATTACGAAATGCACTAAGCTCATGACACTGAGGCTCGACATATATGTATGCAAATTAATGCAAATAATGTGCCCGTGTAGATGTCAACCCGCAACATCCAAATTGTTCCGACATGGTATACATTCGTTGTCCGGCAAACCGGCACAGTGAGTGCTACTCACCCGAACGGGGATGTCAATCCCAAATAGATCTATTCATATCATTCGCGCTTACAATCCAGTAATTAACAGTTCATGATTCATGGGCATAGTGGGTTATAGCTACTTAGGCAAACTCGTAATTTGATTTAAAGTGTACTTGCGTCCAATTGTAAAACAATGCATGTTTCTCACCCCAAAGTTGTAAATCATTGTAATTGTATAAAAAGCGAGGCTATGAACTCACCTCAAGTGAATGTGTTGATTATATAAATCAAGTAAGTAAATTGTCTCGGCAATCCGAATGCAACCTAATTAATTGTAGGTCGTATGAGTATAATGTATTTTATATAAATAAAATATCACATGTTATATAGTTACACCACCACCTAATAGTTTTTATTAAATCTTTAAAAGTTAAATTAATAATTAACTCATGCTTTGTTAAATAAAAGTATGTGTATTTGTATCCGAAAGGAAAATATTACTTTTCGTTTACTAATGTACCATTTGTAAAACATGCACATCCTTACTAACTATTACATTTGTACTACCCGGACTAACTATAACATTACCAGTAGTAACCATTATTGCACTACCAGTACTAATGACAATATTACTCTACCAGGAGTAACTACTATGCTACCAGTAGTAATGACAATATTACTCTACCAGGAGTAACTACTATGCTACCAGTAGTAATGACAATATTACTCTACCAGGAGTAACTACTATGCTACCAGTAGTAATGACAATATTACTCTACCAGGAGTAACTACTATGCTACCAGTAGTAATGACAATATTTCTCTACCAGGAGTAACTACTATGCTACCAGTAGTAATGACAATATTCCTAACATATATGATTAAATGTTTTTATTGAATTACATAATGACACTTCATTATTAATTTAATTGTTTTATAAAAATAATGTATAAAAGTAAAAATAGTGCGCGTGATTTTAAAACCTCATATCTTTATCGTTTTGACTCCGTTTTATACGTTTCTTATGACCACGACTTCGTATTGAGAAACTCTATCAAAATATCGTATTTATAAAATTTTAAACCCCTGATGAACAGTAACTTTTACTGTTCATTACAGTTTATAAAAACTGTTTTTATAAAATTAATTATACGTAACTTGTTTAAATCATAACTTGTTCATTTTAATTCCGTTTCTCAAGTTTCTTATGACCTTGGATTCGTTATGAAAAGTACTATGTTTATAAAATATTTATTTTTACATCTCAGATCCGAAACAGTAGGTATGTTTATAAAATAACTTTTATAAAATCACTTTTATACGTTTAATTAACGTAAACTTGTAAATGTCATATCTTTTTCGTTATAAATCCGTTTTTCAAGTTCTTTACATGCTCACGATCCTTGTGAGGAGTACTATTTTAATAAAATATAAAATGTATAAGTTAAATGTCGAATTCCAACAGTAGGTTTATAAAAGTTAATTAGGGTTTTTGATTAATAAAGTAAGTTTTTATAATTACTTTTATTTAGGAACCTTGCACCATTATTTTACCAAGTTTTCTAATATATGTCATACATATAATAAGTCCTCTAATAGTCCATAACACTTGTTCAAATGAAATCCATATCCTCGTGATCTTTTGATACATGAGTTTGTAAATAAACTTTCAACATCATTTAATTTGTAAATCATTCACATAATTTATTTAACACTTTTATTGAGCATGTTCCTTTATTTCAAGTATCATTTTACTACATACAACATAAAATTAGAATTTAGTAAGGTCTTAAATACCTTAAATAACACATAAATAATTCTAGGTGGTGACTAACATATATAACAAGTATGTATATAAAAGATAATGAATGAATGAATATTAAATACTTTAAATAGACCTTAAAGTAGATGTGTAGGATGAAGAACACGAGATATAAACCTTAACCAAGCTTCCAAAATCAAAACCCTAATCAAGAAAACCCTAATTTCTTTTCTTGATTACAAACCCTTGTAAATAATACCCAATCTTCCAAACCACTTTGCAACACCTTAGATATGATGACTAATGAAGCTTGTATACTTGAAAAATCAAAGCTATGATCACCCTAAAAACTTTGTTTTGGCCGTGGGTTTTAAGGTGTAGAACAAAGAGAGTTTTGAATGTTTACTTGCAAAGTATAAGTGTGAGTTATCTCCTACTAGGTACATATATATATACTAGTTGTATTTCACAAACTACTAGCCAAAACCATGTATAAGAGGGTGGTATGAGGTACATATAGTACAAGTGCTCTCCTCCTCCCTAGGAGGAGGGATATGACACTAGTGGAGGGTTTTACACATGTGTTTATTAGAAAGTAATTTTTGAAATGGTTTGTGGTTATCTCATGTGTATAGATCCGGCCATATGGGTTGTGTAAGAGTAGTATGATATAAGTTTTATGTATTGGGTAGAAAAGTGGGTATTTGTTTGAGTGTAGATGGGTAAAGGTGCTTCCGGGTATGCCCGAATGTAATTTATTGCGAAACGTAAGCGTTTTACGTAACCAACAAAAATAAATTATGAAAAGTTATAAATTATACTCCTAATAATCATATAACACTTGCTTGATGTAAACTTTAATTTGTTTGGTGTCCGTTTATATTGAACGTTGATTTTTAGTTTACGCGATTTAACTATACTATAATAATTAAAAGTGAACGCGTAAAACTCTAAAAATAAATAATGGAATTAATTAAAGTTGTAAATAACCTGAAAATGAGAAATGTTACAGTCTACCGTTACGTTTTAATATTTGTGTTAATAATAGTAATAATATTTTTTTTTAAATTAACCGAACTAACCAAACCGATTCATAAAGTTACGTGAACGTTTTATACTATTTGTGTTAAATAATAGTAAATAATAAAAAAAATTAAAATATAAATTAACCGAACTAACCGAACCGATTCATATGTTATGTTACGTTTTTTATATATTTTGTGTAAAATAATAGAAATAATAAAAAATTTTTAAAAAATTGAAAAAAAACAAAAAAAATTTATAAAAATAAATAAATAAAATAGAAGACCTGCCTAGACTTTAAGATGCATTTGTGTGTTAATACGAAAATGGAGACTGTCCTTTTGATAATCCAAGTAGATCGTGGCCACCAAAAACCACCGCAAATCCTACCATCCAAGCGAGATAACAACGCCCCCCCAACAAAGAACACCTCCCCACGCTCCACACTCATTGAAGAAACTAGCAGATATATATTTCACACGTGTTACTCAAACTACAGAATCCACTTTTTCTTTATCTTCCTTGACAGATGGCTTTATATGGCGAATCTCAAATAGAGATCAACACATCTGAATGGCTTTATGGTTGTTCTGAATTTTGTTGGGATAGATATGAACGTAAGACTAACCGTTGGTGTATGCTCACGAGTAGTGTTTCCCCTATTTTTTCTGTTTCAAAACCGTGCTCAGCTTGCTCCAGGTCTTTACGGGGGATATTTAAAGAGACGCAAAGATGTATCAGTGCCGGTAATATTTGTATTAAAGATCCAAGCCATAATGTATGCGTGATATCGATGTTGACATCTGTTTTCGTTCGGGGATTTTGGCCGGTAAAGAAGTTGATATCGAGCTTGGTGGAGGGCGTGACAAACCCCTACGTCTGGCAAATATGTTACTCTCCTCATGGGACAGAGGGCTTGATGTTTGTGTGGATTTGACAGCGTCCTCGCCCTTGACGCAAACTGGGCTGGTTGATTTTGTACCCGGTCGTGTGGTGATGGACGTGGCACATCGTAAACGCGTCAAGTATGAGGCAAAAATGTGCAATATTGGGTATGCTTTTCTCTCACCAATGATACATCATAAAAAATCAATATGAAGTCATACACGGAGACTCTTATTCATATTCTTTGCTGGTGAATAAAAAAGGTAATGTGATGGCCTTGCTGAAGCGGCTTCGAGGAGTTCTTCGTTCGACACAAGAAATTGGGTGCTCGGCTACGATTCCAAATTTAATAATAGGGATTTAGCCTTTGCTAATAGCTAAAGGAGTGGGGGGCTCAAAAAGTATCTTCGGCTCCCCCACTAACTTTTTTGTAAATATCTATTTTCTAAAAATAATCATAATAATAAAAATAATAAAAAAATAATAATAATAATAAATAATAATAGAAAGAGAGAATTGCAAAAATGGTCTTTGTGGTTTGGCCAAATTGGCAGATTTATCCCGCTCGAATTTTGAAAGTGCAAAAAACGTTCGTATTTTGATGGTTTGGTTCCAGTTTTGGTCCTTGGTCAAATTGAAATAACTAAAATACCCCTCTGCAATTTGGCCAAAACCACAAGGATCATTTTAGCAAAATCATCCTTTCTAATATTAATATTATATTATTATTATTATTATTATTATTATTATTATTATTATTATTAGAAAAATAAGATATTTACAAAAAGTTAGTGGAGAGCCAAGATACTATTTGAGCCCCCACTCCTTTAGCTATAGCAAAGCTAATCCTATTAAAAATATGAATAGTAGCCCGAGCCCCAATATCTTGAGTCACGAAGAACTCCTCGCATCCTTTCAGCAAGGCCATCACATCCTTTTCTAATTCACCAAGCAAAGAAAATGAAAAGGGGAGAAAAGCATACCCAATATCTGCACATTTTGCCTCATACTTGACGCGTTTACGATGTGCCACGTCCATCACCACACGACCGGGTACAAAATCAACCAGCCCAGTTTGCGTCAAGGGCGAGGACGCTGTCAAATCCACAACAAACATCACCTCGTGTCCATGAGAAGTAACTATTTTGCCAGACGTAGGGGTTTGTCACGCCCTCCACCAAGCTCGATATCAACTTCTTTACCGGCCAAAATCCCCGAACGAAAACAGATGTCAACAACGATATCACGCACAACATTATGGCGATCTTTAATACCAATATTACCGGCACATGATACATCATGGTCTCTATAAATATCCCCCGTAAAGACCCTGGAGCAAGCTGAGCACGGTTTTGAAACAGAAAATAGGGGAACACCTAATCGATAGCATAACACACAACGGTAAGTCTTACCGTTCATAGTCTATCCCAAACCAAAAATCAGAACCACCATAAGCCATTCAGAAGTGTGATCCTCTATTTGAGATTGCCATAAAGCCATCTGTCAAGGAGATATAGAAAAAGTGGATTCTGTAGTTTGAGTAACACGTGTGAAATATATATCTGCCAGTTTCTTCATGAGTTTGGGGGCAGCGATCTCACTTGGATTACTCAAAAGGCCAGTCTCCATTTTCGTATTAAACACACACAATGCATCTTCAAAGGTAGGCCAGTCTCTATTTTATTTATTTATTTTTTATAAATTT
Organism: Tanacetum coccineum; assembly: GCA_026074375.1. NCBI lineage: Eukaryota > Viridiplantae > Streptophyta > Magnoliopsida > Asterales > Asteraceae > Tanacetum > Tanacetum coccineum. The sequence goes on along the minus strand of BQNB010048309.1, from coordinate 17,852 downwards.
TTTTTGTTTTTTTTCAATTTTTAAAATTTTTTATTATTACTATTATTAACACAAATATATAAAAACGTAACATAACATATGAATCGGTTCGGTTAGTTCGGTTAATTTATATTTTAATTTTTTTTATTATTACTATTATTAACACAAATATATAAAAACGTAACGTAACATATGAATCGGTTTGGTTAGTTCGGTTAATTTAAAAAAAAATATTATTACTATTATTAACACAAATATATAAAAACGTAACGTAACATATGAATTGGTTCGGTTCGGTTATTGTAACATTTCTCATTTTCAGGTTATTTACAACTTTAATAAATTCCATTATTTATTTTTAGAGTTTTACGCGTTCGCTTTTAATTATTATCTTATAGTTAAATCGCGTAAACTAAAAAATCAATGATCAATGTAAACGGACACCAAACAAATTAAAGTTTACATCAAGCAAGTGTTATATGATTATTAGGAGTATAATTTATAACTTTTCATAATTTATTTTTGTTGGTTACGTAAAACGCTTACGTTTCGCAATAAATTACATTCGGTCGTACCCGGAAGCACCTTTACCCATCTACACTCAAACAAATACCCACATTTATACCCAATACATAAAATTTTATCAACTTATTAATTAAATAAGCCTTATGGCCGTTGTGTATGTGTAAAACACTAGCATAGCAATTTAAAATCCATTGTAATATGTCTTAACCTAACAAGTACCTTACACAAGCACAACTTACTAAACATTGGCTTGTCAAATGTCCTCCCCTCTCCTCACATATGGCGTCTCTCTCCTCCTAGGGAGGAGGAGAGCACTTACACAATTGTACTTAACCCTACTTCTTAAATCTAAGTTAGTTTAAGGTTAATCCATGGGTTAGTTACTATATAAAGCAAGTAACTAGTGCACTATCATACTCTTACATTCATACAATAAAAATTTTTTTATAATAATTTTAATTATTATCTAAAGCAAAAATCCCTTTCCCCCTCCTCTAAACCCACGACACACTTCCAACATTTAGGGTTTCATTTTAATTTTGCAACCAAGGTATTCCAAGCATTCAAGTGTTCATTCTAAGGGCTACCTAAGACTAACACAAGGTGTTGGGAATCTTGGATACGTGTTAACAATTATTTTATCAAGAAAATATATTTAGGGTTTTCTTGATTAGGGGTTTATGATTATGAAGGCTTATTGGGATTTACATCTTGTGTTTCATCATCCTACAAAGACTTCTAAAGGTTCCTATTTAAAAGTTATTCAATGTATTCAGTTAATTTTCTATTGTGTACATACTTGTTGTGTAAGTTAATCACCACCTAGATTCACTTTTAAGTTATATAAAGTATTTGATGTTTTCATATGGACAAATGACATGGACAATTAGAGGACTAAATACATGTGAATTATACGGTACAACACTTGGTAAAATAATGGTGCAAGGTTCTTAAATAAAATGATTGCAAACTACTTGTTTAATTAGAAACCCTAATTTTATTTTTATAGCTATTATTGGAATTCGAACCATAAACCTTATGTTTTATATTTTATAAAAATAGTGCTATTTACAAGGATCGTAGGCATGTAAGGAACTTGAAAAATGGGATTATAACGAACAAGTTATGAATTTTACGAGTTATATATATTTAACTTTATAAAAACAATTTTATAAGCTGTGATGAACAGTAAAAGTTACTGTTCATCGAGGTAAAAATCTCATAAACAAAAATTATGCAAAATTCCTTAATACGATCCGCACGGACATAAAAACTCGAAAAACAGAATTATTAACAACCAAGTAACTAATTTTACAAGTTATCTATAATTAATTCTATAAAAATAATTTTTGTAAACTGTTATGAACAGTAATTTTCTACTGTTCATCAGGGAATTAAATTTTATAAATTAAATAATTTGATATATTTTCTTAATACTAATCCAAGGACATAAGGACTATCGAAAACGAACTATAACGAACGAGTTATGATTTAAACAAATTACATATAATTAATTTTAAAATAGTTTTTATAAACTGTGATGAACAGTAAAAGTTACTGTTCATCAGTGGGTTTAAACTTTATAAATATGATATTTTGATAAATTATTTTAATACGGAGACATGGCATACAAACGTAATAAACGAGGTCGAAACGATAAGAAATGAAGTTTTAAAACTCGCGCGCTTACTTTATTTTTTATACAATCTTTTATACAAACAATTAATTTAATAATATAATATCATTATTAAAGTCATACCTTTTTACAAACAATGCGTTAGTAAATAAAAATACATTTTTCTTACGAGTACCGGTATATATACTTTACTTTAAATAAAGTACGATTTAATTTATTGTTTTAACTTAAAGAAAAATAAAAACTATTAGGTGTAGGTGTAACCTATACAACAAGTGATGTTTATATTTATATAAATATAAATTATACTCTACGACCAATAATTAATAGGTTGCAATATCAAATTGCCGAGGCGATTCACTTACTTGATTTAGATAATCAATCATTCACTTACGGTGAGTTCATAGCCCCGCTTTTATACAATTATATTGTTTTACAACTTTGGGTGAGAAACATGCATTGTTTTTGCCTTTGGACCAAGTACTCTTAAACAAATTACGAGTTTGGCTAAGTAGCAAACCCACTATTGCCACTTTCATGAATCAGTCAATTGCTAGTTAGCGAGCGCGAATGTTATGAATAGATCTATTTGGGATTGACATCCCCGTTCGGGTGAGTAGCGCTCATCGGTTTCGGAGGGACCGAAACAACGAACGTATACATGTCGGAACAATTTGGATGTTGCGGGTTGAACATCTACATGGGCACATTTAGTGCATTAAATTGCATACATATATGTCGAGCTTCGGTGTCATGAACTTAGTGCACTCGTAATTACTTTTAAGATATTGTATGTGTTACATGTCTTACTTTGGAAATCTTGTGGTCCTACTTTATGCATTTACTAAACCTGTAAATTCACCAACTTTATGTTGACTTTTAAAGCATGTTTTTCTCAGGTCAATAAGGTACGAGAAACAAGGATACATTGGTGGTCATCATTTTGGAGTCATTACTATAAAGATTTGGATGCATTACATTTTGGGAATATTTGTTATGTCTTAAAATCTTTACTTTTCATGGATGAACTATTTAAGCTTCGGCTATTGTAACAAACAAGTCTATTTAATCCAATGTATCAATTTTAAACGACTCATATAGAGGTCGTTCTCTTATCTCGTGCTGTTGATCTATGAAGTAACATTCCCCAACCCATATTCCGCTGCGACCCATTTTGGGGGTGTTACAGATTGGCATCAAGAGCCTAGGTTATAGAGAACCAGGTCAAATGTTTTTACTTGGACTATAACCATTTTCAAACATTGCATCATACAAAAGTTTTTCACGGGACACATACACTATTGAGTTGCATTAGTTGGTTATGCTATATGCTTTCATGATATGCATACATGTTTATATTATACTACATATATACTATCTTACCATCTCAGCAACCCAATCTCTAATTATTTCGCCTCAACGGGTTAGAGAGAATTTTCAAACACTACAAACCATCCTCAACAGTGATATCAATCACTTCTACCTACCATCTCATAACTATCTCCAGGGTTTACATCCTTACTAATACATACATAGCAAACAATGATCATGCAATTCTAAGTCACAAGTTCTCTCCCGTGTGTGACACCTTTTATATTTATGTTCGCGACCATTAATTATAATTGCACCTTTTGCATACTGCGTACTTACTTCCAAGAACACACCTCTCAATGATAACAACACATCTACCAACATAGCACTTATTAATAAATCCAAATATAACTCAAACATAATAATCCACCTAACGAAACATAAAATCCCAATCGACCAAACGAAACAGAAGTCACATCGTGACCCAAAATATAAAATCAATCCTCGATTATAGCAACGTATCGAGGTAGAAAATGAAATAAACTTATGTTGGGCCTCGCTTGGGTTTGACTTTTCTCTCTCAAAAGTCCTCCAACTCCGCGGGTCCAGTGAGGTAAACAATCTCCCAACGATATCTCCTAGGGGATAGAGGAAGACATGACTAAAACAATAACAAATGGGTATATACTATTAGATCCCATATGGAAAAGTTTATATTTCTTCATTATATAGTAGTAATTCAAAATAGAAAGAATTCAATGCTTTTAGGTAGCGGGAACATACGATACTACGTACAAAACACTTATTCCCTTACATGCAACTATTTGAGGGACCTTAAGCTATAGTCTGCTCAAACTACCTAGTTCTCTATAAACAACAGGCTCTGATACCAATCTGTCAATCACCCGCCAAGGCGGAAAATGCGCGGCGAGTTGTTAAACATGAATGGATATCATCACAACACATGGTGTCTATATAGTGAATACTAAAATGAAAACTAAAGTAAAGCAAAGACACAAAGTGTCATAACAATACCCAAAACCTAATGGTGTCTTTATTATATGAGAAAGAGGTCTCGTCAATAAAATTGACCATGCAAACAATCATATCCAAATACAAATCATGCTAACGCATTTATTCAAACTGAAAGATAAATAACTCCAAAGCCATCCTGACGGTGTTTCTAGCCACTTCGCTCTAACTTAGCACCATTAAGCTCACCTAAAAATGATGCTTAAAAACGTCAACACAACGGTTGGTGAGAGTCATAGGTTTAGGACACCAAATAAACCTTTAATTAAAATAATTTTTCTACGATTATCATAACTTCATGCAGAACAATTTACAGTAGTTATCACATATGGCTATCTGATCAATTCCACAATCAATCATAACGGGACGGAACGTGCCCACGATCCACATAACAAACCTGGGGTAATCCATTACCCTCCGATCGGAACCACACATAATGGAGTATTATTTCAACCCTCCAGTTAGATTTGGAATGGGTAGAGTCACCACCCTCCAATCGGAACCACACAGAAATGAGATCTTATTTCAATCTCCTCTTAGATTGGAATGGATAGAAGCACTACCCTTTAACGGAACCACACAGAGATTAGGATCTTATTCAATCCTCCAATTAGTTTAGATATAGGTAGAAGCTACCTACCCTTAACGAAAACCACACAGAAATCCATAACAATCATTTTAGCATACAACATATAAATAACCACATAAACGTTCATGCCTCAAGTCAAACCATATAATATAGCTATGAAACACATTCAAAACATTTTGCATCTTTTTCCATCCAAGTAAAAAAAATAAAAGTGGGACGATAAAACTCACATGATGCTTAGCTTCCAATAATGGATACCAACCAAAACTTCACAAATACCTCACGGAACAATCCTAACAATTTTAAACACACAAATAGCTACCATTCAATTAGAGCACTTCAACTAATATGATGTAACTCAACTAGATTGGCTATCTAAGCTATCTACCTATAGTCCTATACTCAATTTAACCCTTTTTTCTAACTCCTACATTTGCTATTTGCACTTCAATGTTACACCGGTAATCTTTTTTGGTTTTAAGCAGATTTTTACATCACTTACGCGTACTAAGCGCACCACTTAAACACTCTCATATTTCAAACCAAAAATTTCATATGCTACTTACCTGTCTTATAAAACCTCTCTAGCTCTCCCAAGGCATTACCCTCCCATTTTACAATATTACCCTCTAGAAAGAGATTCCTTAATCCAATGTGTCCAGAATTCGTCCAGAATCTGACCTTCTAAAAGTATGACATTGGTTAACCAACTTAGACCTCACTATGACCTTAGACAATAGTTAGGGGACAAATCTACAATTTCTGAACTAACTTCACGTGACTTAGAGCTATAATCATGGGTCTAAGTATTTTTAGAAAAATCAAAATCAAAAACTGAATTTCGTCACTGTTTTACACACTGATTTTGTTAATGACCTATTTGACCCACTTCCGACATAAAATCTCATGAGGCCGACTTTTTTTTGAAATGTTAGACTCTCTAAGGTTATCTCCAGTATGTTGTAAATTATTTAGTGATCTTTTATGATTTATAGTTATGCTCGTTTACAAAACTGGCCAAACTTTATGCAGTTGAATGAAACGTCTTAATTCGAGTGAGCTTAAGACCTAACACTTGATATTTTCGATGAATCTGATCGATCTAATGATTAAGCCATCATCATTATAACATAAACTTTTTGAAAATTAAATACCCTAATTTATAAACCCTAATTTAAACCCTAATCCATCATAATTAAGTTACTTGAATTATAAACAAACTAAAATTAAAAGATCGGATCGTCCTCTTACCTAAAAAATAAAACCAAAAAAATCGCTCTTCCCTCATTCTCTCTCTTGCCGGTCGAACTCAATGGGATGGGGGGTTAGGATTTATGATTATGTTTAATAAGGGTCCCTAGTGATTGTAGATTAAGTCTAATTAATTTTAGATTATAACTAGGACTTTAATTACTTTTTTTTTCTTTTTTTTACTAAAATTTGGATTACTATTCATGCCTAAAAAATATTTTTTTTCTTTTTTCTTTTATTACTTAATTAATTATCTTTATACCTTAAGTTTTATAAAAAACCAAAGCTAATTTATTTAAAACCATTTGATCATGAAAATATTTCATAAAACCTAACCTTTTCATTTCCAAATTCACTTTCTAAAAATAAAATGTTCGTCCAAAACTTGTTATATTTTAACAAACTCATTTCTTTCACAAATGGACACACTTCTCTTTTTATCCATCACCTTGATATCCACATATTAACCAAACCAAAATTTCTCAAATACCCAATCAATTCCCATTTTCACTATAAGTGATTAAAATGTAAATTTCTCCTTCAATATCTCATTTCTCTTAACTTAAACATCTACAAACTTAAACTTATCTTAAAGTTCTTACATAAAAATACTTATACGTAATAATACTTAACATTTAACTCGAAACGCTCTAATCTCTATACTCATTTCCACAGTTCACTCAAAAGTGAACGAAATTGAAACTCAACAAACTTCACCATCAAATCCATTCTAATTGTGATGGACCACTCTCAATAGATTTGATTACCAATCTCCCCACATAATACACTTACTATACACATATGAACAAAATCTCATAAACCAAACTCATAGAACAGATAATTAGGTCAACGCTATGGTTTGACCATCCTGCTCAAGCCATGGTTGTCACAGTATCCCCACCTTGAGAAAATCTCGTCCCGAGATTTAACTACTCGAGGCATTAGCACTATCGACAAACAACTGAGGACACGTAGACCTCATTCGATCCTTGCGTTCCAGTAAGCTTCAGGACCTCGCTTCGAAATCCCAACGAACTATCCTATCGCTATCATACTATACTTTTTACTCTATGACCTCTCGGTCAACAACATCAACGGTTCCTTGACAAAACAGAGTCCTTGTCACCTTAATCCTTATTCCAACTGTTACATCCGATTCAACCAACTGCTAGTGACTTTGCTCCCCCACAAGGGTGCAATTAGTAACACAACAACTCATACGAAAAGAAAAACATCCGACTACCTGTAACTCGTCCCGTCATCATGAGGAAACTCGTCAAAAACTTAAGTTGTTGTAAACTACTGTCATTTTACAAACCTCGAAGGGTCTCGCAAACTCATCAAACAGAAATGTCTTGAAACAAGTAATAAATTGTTACAATAGCCCAATGTTTTTAAATAGATAATCAGGTTCGACTTCGAGTTTATTCATAAAATAACTTTAACCAAAATCACAAACACATCTAAGGGCATACTAAGTTCTACAAGAAACCTTACGTACCCATCTTTAACTAATACTCCCAAGGATTTCTTCGGCTATACGAATCAAGTGTGGATACTCAGTTACCTGGAAGTCTAAGACCCCTTCCCTTCGAGTCCAATCGAATCTTAACTCAATGAACATTAACTTCTACTAGTTCTTTAGCAAAACCATAGTTTGTGCTTAACTTTTATTCTCCTAAAGGCCATGCAACTGCATTTACCAAATACTTCAAATTTTGACACACGAAAACGTTTTGTCATGCAAACTCCTCAACTCTTTTAGGTAATCTTATCCGATACTCCTTTCAAAATCTCAAATTGGATCCTACTTACCTTGGTATATCAACTTTCCATACATATCGAAACATCCTTCAAACTGGAATACTCTAGGTAACACTTTCAATTACCAGCCCAAGTCTAACGGTTAAACCTATACTAGCATTATCTTGAACCAAAAGTAGGTAATCCTATCTCGCTGTCTCTGTTATGCCATGACTGGTAACCTCATTCTTTCCACACAATGCTCCAAGTGAAGCACATCTCATCCCCGAATGATAATCCCCACCTTAGGGACAAACTCATCTCACGAAAGTGAGTATTCCAATTACCTCTAAAATCTACCATACTTGTCCTAAGCATAGCTAGAAATGGGGTGACTTAGTCAGTCCTCATTACTACGCCTTGAATCGCATAGTTCCACTTACTCATCTTGGTAACTTAGCATTAATCAGCCTTTGGTTATCTTCTCCCACTTCCACTCGGGTATTTCAAGGTCGTGAGCAACATTCCTGAAGACCCGTTTTACCTCAAAACTTCATTTCTCTCACTACGCTTGAATACTTATACCGCAATTGCATGTTCTTCTTCATACTCGACCACTCATGTAAAACCTAAGACTAACACTATGTCGCATCAACTCCAGGGATGGATTGGATACTTATTGTATATGCCTCTTCCATAGCCAGGTCACTTAAATATCTCCAATCTGGATGTCCGAACCTTGTCTAACTTTATGACCCCATATCCATCTTTTTTACACTCGTTGGTCTAGCCCACGCAAACCTCTTCTTGGTGACGCGTTCTTTGCTTATAGACGTCTTGATCTTTTATATCACAACTTCCATTTTCTCGATCTTAGCTTGAATCGTCATACGTCAATCTAGAACTTATTCTTGGCTTCACTCATTCTTCCTACTCCACTGGTGTTCAACATCTTCATTTTCCTTTCTAGTTGGTACTTTGGCCTCGAAATCAAAACTCACTAAATTACTTCCCATCCATATCTTTGCTCATGTTCAATCTTCCAATCTGAAAAGTGTGTGTGACATTCATGATCCGTATAGATTACTCTCCATGTCCGTTCACTTAATTCCTCTAGATTATAGGCAAACACCACGTTAGTCATGTATATTCTTCTTAGAAAACCGCAGTTCGTGCGACGTACAAGCAATCTCCTTCTCCTTTTTTCCATGCTTGCTTCTTAATCCTACTTCGCGCCGTATAATTACTACGAAAATCGTTCTACTCCTTCTGGTAATGCCAAGATCGGCTCATTACCCAATTAATTCCTTCAACATCTAGATAACTTCCTCTTTGATCCGCTTCTACGTTGTTGGAAAACTTCACGTACATCTTCTCTTCCTTTAGTGGTCTCCACGACGTCATCTTCGAGTGCAAACTTCGTACTCCTCCTTAGACTTCGAGTCGGTTTAAAATATCATTTGTAAATATACGTTAACTAACTTGTCTATATACGGCCATGCACACCCGGCTCATTAACTCCATGGAAACCGCTGGTGTATTGGTTAGCCCTAAAGGGCATAGCCGCAAACTTCAACGTCACCATTATGCATTCTATAAATAGTCTTAACTTCGTATCCTGGTTCACCCTCCTTTGGTGAATCACATTCGTAATTGCTATCTCTCATCGCTTCGTTGAGATAATCTTTGACACATTCCATTACTACCCCACCTTTTCTTTCCTGTCCAAAGCCATTGAACTATTCGCATCCCTCAATAATAGTTACATTCGTAACCAACCCTCACCTTGCTAATATCTCGTGCATTCATTTCGAACCAACTCGTGCCTTCTCAAGGCGTTCATAAGGACACGAGCCGGCTCAATTCGGCGGTCGTTCTTATGTACTAAATTCCATACGAATTAATCCCATTCATTGACGAGGGGTAAAACCTACCTGAAACTCTAGATCCACGCCATGAAGAAATACCAACACATCAAATGCAGCCATTGGGTTTGGACCCCAAAAATTCACATCAATCCCAAATGTATGTAATATACTTTCCGAATTTACAACATTGACCGAACGATCGAACCTCAGGACCTAACAAAAACGCTTCACCGATGCTTGAAAACCAATTGAAACCATACCACGTACCACGATCCATTTATAGATTTTAAAAGATAAGAACCTTTGTTACCAAACTGATTTTTTTACCCATAAGGGAAAACTTTCCTCTCATAACCTTATACAATTATTTTAAAAACAATAGAATCAACCTTAGTTAATATTGCAAATAATTTTAAGTGTAAAAATAAATTTAAATAAAATTTTCATATACTTATTTTAATTATGATTTTATAAAAGAAATCAAAAGATGGTTAAAACAAATGTGTTGCATTTTATTTTCGAAAGAAGTTTTTAACACCTAAACGATATGATATCGACTACAACAAAATTACTTTGAAAAGGAATTTATGACTCGCAACAAAAGACATCATGATAGCAAAATAGACTCCCAAAAAATACACTAAGGATTTACTCTTGCAAACCAAACAAACCATAAGAACTCATCCATACCAACGGTCATAGAACCGAAACAAAAGAGTATCGCCACCTTAGACAAGGGGACCAATCAACATACCGAACGGAGAACATAGAACGCCAGTTCTATGATAACACCCTAGAATACCAACACGAGCGTTGGATATCTCAACGAACAACGAGCTAACGAACCAAATTCTAGAATTCATGTCGACCATACCATAGGTTTCCGACTTATTCGCAAACTAGAGATGATAAGGGAACGCTTTACATCTACGCAACCCAATCCTATATAATCGCTCAAACGGTTAAGAGAGGAAATTTATAACCACACAACCATCCTCAACAGGATCTCACATCACTTCTACACTACCATCTACATAACTATTGGCTTAATCTTAACATATTAAATACAAGCAACAATGATAATGCAATTAAAGTCACTAGTCCACGTGTGTTGACACTTTATAAATTATGTTCGCTACCATAATTGATAATTGACACCTTTTGCTCACGCGTTAACTACATTCAACTAACCACACCTCTCAAATGATAACACCAATCTACCACATAGCACTTTATAATTATCCAATATTAACTCAAAAAATGATAATCCACCAACGAAACATAAAATCACAAGCGACCAAACGAAACATAGTACATGGTGACCCAAAAATATAAATCAATCCTCGATTTATTATAACAACGCATCGAGGTAGAAAATGAAATTAAACTTATGTGGGGCCTCGCTTGGTGGTTTGGACTTTTCTCTCTCAAAAGTCCCCAACCCTACGCAGGGTCCAGTGAGGTAACCAAATCTCCCACTGATATCTCCTAGGGGATAGGGGAAGAGTCACATGACTAAAACAATAACAAGGGGTATATACTTTAGATCCCCTAATGAAAAAGTATAAATTTCATATTTATTGTGTAATTCATAAATAGAAAAGAATCAAAGCTTTTAGGTAGAGGGAACTTACGATATTACGATAACAATCACATTATGCCCTAAAATACAATCTATATGAGGACCCTTAATCTATTTAGTCTAGGGCTCAACACCTAGTTCTTATAACCACAGGCTTGTTACCAAATCTGTCACACCTGCCATAAGCGGAAACGCGTGGCGTAAACAAGAATGGTATTATCACAACACCATGGAGTCTATTATGAAGAATACACAATGAAACTAATGTAAAGCCAAAAACACTCATATAGTGTAATAACAATACCCAAACCTAATGGTGTTCTTTATTAATGAGGAAAGATGTACTCGTCAATATATGACATGCAAAAAATATCAAAACAAATCATGCAAACGATTTATTTCAAACCGAAAGCATAAATAAATCCAAGCATCCTACGGTCTCTTCTAGCCACTTCGCTCTATCTTAGCACCATTAAGCTCACCTGAAAATGATGCTTAAAAACATCAACACAACGGTTAATGAGAGTCATAGGTTTAGAAAACTAAATAAACCTTTAATTAAAATAATTTTGCTACGATTATCATAACATATCATGGCAGAACAATTTAAGCTAGTTATCACATAGGCTATCGATCAATTCACAATCAATCATAACGGGACGGAACGTGCCCACGATCCACATAACAAACTCTTAGGGTAATCCCTCTACCTACGATCGGAACAGCCACAGAATGGAGTATTATTTGAACCCTCTAGTTAGATTTGGGATGGTAGTGTCACTACCCTCCAACCAGGAACCACACAGAAACAGGATCTTATTTCGATCCTCAATTAGATTTGGAATAGGTAGAAGCGGACTACCCTCTAACCGAAACCCACACAGAAATGGGGTTTTTATTTCAATCCGCCAATTAGATTTCGATTAGGTTAGAAGCCTACACTCTAACGGAACCAAACAGTAAATCATAACAACATTTTAGCATACACCATTTAATAACCACCTAAACGTTCATGCTCAAGTAAACCACAAATCGCAGCTATTAAACACATTCAAAACATCTTTGCATCATTTCCATCCCTATGTAAAAATCATTAAAAAGAGGGACCGATGAAAACGCACCTGATGCTTAGCTTCCAAAATGGATCCAACAAAACTTCACAAATACCTCACGAACAATCTAAACAATTTTAAACACACAATAAGCTACCATCAATTAGGCATTCAACCTAATATGATATAACCTCAACTACGATGGATATCTAAGCTATCTATCATATTCCTATACTCAATTTAACCCTTTTCTAACTCCTACATTTGCTATTTACACTTCAATGTTACACATTAAACTTTCTGGGCTTTTAGCAGATATTTTACACACTTACGGGTCCTAATCGTAACAACTTAAATACACTCCCATAATTCAAACCAAAATTCATCATGCTAATTACATGTCTTATGAACCTCTCCTAGCTCTCCCAAAGTCATTACCCTTTTACAAATACCCTTTAGAAATTCCTTAATCTAATATGTCCAGAATTCGTCCAGAATCTGACCTTCTAAAAGTATGACATTGGTTAACCAACTTAGACCTCACTATGACCTTAGCAAATTCAGGGGACACACACAATATATGAAATAATTCCACGTGACTTAGAGCTCTAACGCAAGGTCTAAGTATTTTTAGAAAATAAAATCAAACTTGAAATTCGTCACTATTTTTACATCACTGATTTTGTAATGACCATTTGACCCACTTCGCCGGCCATAAAAAACTCATGAGCCGACTTTTTGGAAAGTTAGACCTCTGAGGTTTAATCTCAATATGTTGTAAATTATTTATTGATCTTTTATGATTGAGATATGCTCGTTAACAAAAACTGCCTAGCTATCTGCAGTGAATTAAAAGTCTAATTCGAGTGATATAAAGCCCTAACGATGATCTTTTCGTAATCCGATCGCTCTTAATGAATTAAGCCATCTTCATTTTACATAAACTGTTCTGAAAATTAAAGATCCTAATTTTTAAACCCTATTTAAAACCCTTAATCCATCATAATTAAGTTACTAGAATTATAAAACAAACTAAAATTAAAGATCGGATCAGTACCTAAAAAATAAAAACCCATAAAAAATCGTTTTGCTTCTCTCTTCACCTTCTATGCCGGTCGTCGAATCTCAAGGGAATGGGGGGGTTAGGGATTTATGATTTATATTTATAGGCCTCCTAGTAGAATTGTAGATTAAGTCTAATTAGTTTTAGATTATAACTAGACTTACATTACCTTTTTTTTTGTCTTTTTTTACTAAAATTCGGTTTTACTAATTCATGCTAATTTTTTTTTCTATTCTTTTATTACTTAATTAATTTTCTTTATACCTTAAGTTTTATAAAACCTAAGCTATTTGATTTAAATCCATTTTGCTTGAAAAATACTTTCTAGAAATAACTTTTCATTTTTACAAATTCACTTTCTAAAAATAGAAAGTTTCCAAAAAATCTCATATTTTAACAAATCATTTTTCTTTCACAAAGACATCACTTCTCATTTTAAGCCATCACCTGAATATCCACATATTAACCAAACCAAATTTCTCAAAATACCCAATCAATTCATTATCCACTATATAAGTGCTTAAAATGAAATTTTCTCATCATATATCTATTTCTCTTAACTTAACCTCTAAAAACCTAAACTTATCTTAAAAATACTACCATAAATTACAGTATACGTAATATTACTTACACTTTAACACGGAAACGCTAAATCCCAAATAATCATTTTCCGGTCACTCAAATGTTGAACGAAATGACTACAACAAACATCACCATCAATCTCAATTCATTAAGAATGATCACACTCAATTAGATTCGATTACCAATCTCCCACAAAATACACCTATAAACACATAGAACAACTTCTCATAAACCAAACTTCATAGAACAGATAAATAGGTCAACGCTATGGTTTTGCCATCCTGCTCAGCCATGTTAGTTGTCATAATTTTGACCTTTGATTTTGACATTCTTCCAACACTGGGCATCGTTTGCCTTGGACGTTAGTTTTCAAGACTCCCTTTTCGAAACACCTTTGAAATTGAGGTTAGGGAGCTTGATATGGTAGAACTTGGTAAACCGTGTGGTTGTTTGGATGGTGGTGAAAAACTTAACCCTTGATTGTTTTTTGATGGTTTTGAATGAAATTTTTTCTCCCGGTTTTGATTCGAATGAAATGTTTCCTTGATATCGGCTTTTGGTATCCTTGGTTGTTTTGACATTTGGTTGATTAAACCGGGTGGTTCTCATCTGATTTGCCAAAATTAGGAGGATTCCTTTGAACAAAGTTGCCACGGCGGCGTTTGTTGAAATTGGATGAATGTTATCATGAAATGGGAAATTCATTTCACTTGTTGTTAAACGGACAATTCTTGAATTTATGTTTGCACCACCGTAACATAAACTTCCTCGACTGCTTTGACGGTAGCAGGAGTTGTAACATTCTTTTCATGTCATCTTTTCTAATCGGCTCATTCGAATATCCCTCTTGTCTTCTAGAGAAGCGTGGAGTTTGTTAAAATTAAAAGAATTAGATGTTGTTTAGAAGTAGAAGAGGAGTCATTCATCTCACTCGTGGTTCAATTGAGACTTCTTGAATACCGAACTTGGATTTACTCTCAAGAATGGGGGCTTCTATAAACCATCACGAGGCATTTATCTAGAAAATATCCACCGCGGCCGGAATCTAAAGCATCTTGATCATTGGTATTCAAAGAATTGTTAGAACGTTCAAGTTGATTGTAATTCCGAGAGAAGAGAACCATGTGAGGACATTGACGACTGAAGTCCTTTGAAAACGTTCCATGCTTCGTTAAAGTTTCATTCGGTTTTAGGTTAGAAAGTGGTGAAATTTCAGTTCGAAGTAAATGTTGTTTTCGAAGGTGGAAAGAATTGGTTTATGAATTTCGAGACAAGATCATCCCATGTTAGAATCGATCGAGGTGGTTTCCTTATCTAAGCCAATGTTCGGGTTTCACTTCGAGAGAGAAAGGAAAAAGCACAAGCTTATCGACGTATTCGGAAACTTCGGATGTCTAAACGTTAGAAAGTAACCTTCGTTGAGAAAAATCAAAAGATGATTATTGAAGGTCCTTGTTTACCCGTAAATTGATTACTTTAAACAAGATTAATCAAAGTTTGTTTAAGCTCAAAATTGTTTGCATTTATCGATGGAACAACAATTTGCATCTTCGTATCCCTCGATGGGAGCTTTGTAGCAATATGAGTGAGCCATGGTACGATGCTTTTTTTCTCGGCCATTGGAAACTCGGGTTTCCTCAACAAATAACCGATGTTAATTGTTGTTTTGCGGACGGATTTCGATTACGAGTTGAGAACGATGTGCGCGAATTGCATAAAATAAATAAAGAAATTAAAAAGCAAACAAAAATTACACTAATTTTTTATTTTTGACTTTTGAATTTTTTTTTTGAATTTTTTTGAATTTTTTTTTACAATCTATTTTAAACGGATACACGGAAGACAACTTAAACCAAATAATCAACTTACTTCACGGTAGCTCTTAAAAATTTCTTCTTAAGGTGAGCCGTATTTCGTAAGTGACACAAATGGCAAGTTTTAAAATCTTTGGTTCGATTTGGGAACTTTTCAAGTTCACCGGAACTTATTTATAATAATACCTCAATTGAAGGTATTATATGTTGGTGTTCGTTTACCAAGGAAGGGGTAAACGAAGTACAGTGTTTTGACTATGTATAATTTGGGGCATTGACTTGGACTCTTTTGACCAGGTTTGGTGAAATGGTGTTGGGCTTAAGTTATTTAATTGGGCCAAAAAAATTAGTTTTTGGATTAAAGTCATATGGATTTGGACTTAAGTTTTATAAATAGATTTAGGCTTAAAGATATCAATCTTGGGTTGACCCGACCTAATAAAATGGGCCCGGGTTGGTCCATGGAAGATGGGAACGCCTTTGGCTTCGGTCTTTCATCCTCTTTCCATTCTCGTGCTCGGCTTTGTCCGTTTTTGCTTTAATTTTGTCCTTTTTTATAAATATCCGTACATGCAAGACACAAATCACAAAATATACAAATACAATGCATTTTATCTGTTTTTTAGTTATTTTTGGTCATCTTAGTTTGATTTATTGAGGAAAAGGTATGTATAAAATAACACATACCAAATTCCCCCATACTAAGCTATTGCCGTGTCCTCACGCAATATTATAAATAACATTTTAGAAAACTAAGAATCTTAATCCCTCTTGATTAATTACCTCAAAAAGTAGCTAAGTATTCATCTTAAGGGATTAAAGAAACATTAGCTCTGAAAAGCCCCATTTTTCCTTTTTCAACATTTTTCCATTTTTATGCTTTTTATAACTTTCCATATTTCAACACTTCATAACATTATGCTTTCATGATTCTTGATAATACTTAGGATCATGGAACAAGCAAAATAAATTCATCGTCCCCAACTTTCACTTTTCCATACTAAGCTTAAAAACAAGATCATTGTCAAATACAAGTCATGATACTAACACTACTCATAAATACTAATTGTGTATTACTTTTCTTCCCTTATTCCTAATTTTGTATCTCAAGATTTTATTTTTGCCATATACCCGAAGGCTCTTTAAGACTTGTTTCGATACTTGTTATATCAAAAAATAAAGCGAGACAGTTGAAAATAAAATTTAGCTTCCACCTATCCTTGAAAACCGATGAAGTGAACGAAATTTTGGCTTTTGTTGCTTTTGCCTTAATTCATATCATATACCCTAAGGCTCTTTAAGACATAAATCATGTAATATTATTTACACCATATACCCTTAGGCTCTTTAAGGCAAAAGTAATAAAATGATTAACTCTACTCATGCCATATACCCTAAGGCTCTTTAAGGTACAAATAATTTCATGATTAGTATTACTTTTGCCATATACCCTTAGGCTCTTTAAGGCAAAAGTAATAAAATGATTAACTCTACTCATGCCATATACCCTAAGGCTCTTTAAGGCAAAAAATAATAAAATGATTAACTCTACTCATGCCATATACCCTAAGGCTCTTTAAGGCATAAGTAAAGCAATAAACCATATGATGCATATAATAAGCCAAAATTCGAATCATCGACTTCCAAATCAAAGGAAAGTTACTAAAAATTAAATTGAACCGGACAACCTTATTTATTAAACATTTATGCATATAAGTGAGACAAGCTAATGGGAGAAAAAGCCACAATTAATACTTATGAGCTTGAAAGAAAACCAACTATTCCACGTTTAGTATCATGACTTATAATTAACACTATCATTTCT
>BQNB010048308.1:0-42630 GCA_026074375.1 Tanacetum coccineum | reverse complement strand
AAGTTGTTCAAAATATCTAAATAATATCTTTTCTCTTTTCTCTCTCAATTCTCTCTCTAGTTTCTCTCTCTAGAACAACTCTTTCTTTCTTATTTCTAGTCCGATTTCGTGATCGATTGTATGTTATGAAGTGTTAATGGGATCCTATAGTTAGTTTTTATTAATTCTGTCTATACAATTTCTTGCAGCATGTTTTTCTTTGTTTTAGACTAATCTTTGCAGGCATAGCATGGATGTGCTGATGCAAGGCAGGAGTAATAAGGTTTTAGCTTTTGTAAATTCTTAGTACATACTTAATTCTGGTTGAAAAAGAATTAATTCGGGTTGACTCTTAATTAATTCTGGTTGACCAAAATTAAGTCTGGTAGTGTAATTGTTAATACTGGTAGGTTATTGTTAATGCTGGTTGCGGGAAATTTGACTTTTTCTGACTTATCACTGTTTAAATGTTACCGTTAGAGATTTTTACGGCGCAATAGTCGTACAACAGAGAAGCTATATATAGATAAAGTTTGATTTCTCTTTCATACTTTTCTTTTTATTGCTATCTCCTTTTTGCAAAGTAAAAATTTCCTTTATAACGAAAATAGTCAAGAGTTCTGTTACCAGCATCTACAATTTCAATCGCATCAAAACCCAAGTACATTGATACGATTGTCCAATGGCTCAATTAAAATATTGTGACAAACACAATCAAGTGGGGTTTTTGCGCAAGCCTGACGAGAGTGCAGGGTTTGCTGAGATAGTGGATTTTCTTCGAGGTTCCAACCTCAGGTATGCCTTAACTACTAATCCAACTATCTATGATTCCCTTATCAAACAGTTTTGGCAGACTGCAACTGCCAATACTAACGCTGATGGGACTCTAGAAATAAAGGCAACCATTGATACTATAAGGTACACAATCTCTGAGGCGTCAATTAGGGATTCACTTCAATTAGAAGACGCAACAGGAATTACAATGTTGCCAAATGATGACCTTTTTGAGGGAATGGGGCAAATAGGGTATCCTACTGATGGAACTTTTACTTTTTGGAAAAGTTTTTTCACACCCCAATGGAGGTATTTAGTCCACCATCTTTTACACTGTATAAGCTCTAAAAGTGGTGGATGGGATCAATTTGGTAGCAATATTGCTACTGCGTTGGTCTGTCTATCCACTGGTAGAGTTTATAACTTTTCAAAGCTCATTTTTGATGGTATGGTGGCAAATTTGAAAAGCAAGACAAAGTTTTTGATGTATCCTCGTTTTCTGCAAATGATCTTGAATATTCAAACAGAAAACAAACACCTTTATCTAGCTGTGAGCTTGACCAAAAAGATTTTTGGGAACATGAAAAGGGGTTTTCGAGGGGCACCAAGACCTTTATTGCCTTCTATGTTACTTGTTGCTACTAACCCAATTGCAGGACAAGAACATGATACTGTGGCTCCATCCCAACCATCATCATCAACACCCCCAGTACCATCCACATCATCTCCTCCTGTCATTACTACTCCTACACCACCACCTATCCCTACACCTACACCACCACCTATTCATTCACCTACACCAACACCAATACCTGACACTGAACCTACACCATTTGAGCACATCTATGAGGAGCCATCTCCTGTCCACCATCACTTCTCACCCCCACAAGAACAGGCTCCAAGTCAAATGCCTATGGATGATTTACTTCATGAAGTTCCTAAGTTAATATCAAGAATTGACAGCTTGGAGATGGATCTCAAACAAACCAAGCTGACCATGGGAAATGCCATAGTGAAGTTAGTCAAGAAGGTGAAGAAGATGGAAGGGTTTTTGAAAAGGAGGAATTTGGTTTTGTCAGACTCTGAAGAGGAAGAACCTGAGGCTCAAGGGAGGAAAAGTCAAGATGATCCTCTAGATTCTTCAGTACAAGGACTGGTTACTCCTTCTTCATGCAACAAGAGTAAAATGTGGGCCTTCAGGGGAGGTAACAATGGTAAGACATAAGTCCAAATACTCTTGAAAGCAGCCAAAACTTCTCCTCCCAAGGTTGCTTCTATTAAAAGACCAAGGTCCTATTTATAAAGGAAGGAGATTAATCAAGAGAAGAAAAGAAGGCTAAGGGAAAGAAAGTAGTCTCAAGCCTAGGATTTTTTTATATAAAAGAAGAAGCTGAGTCTGGTGCAGACAATTTAATACTACTGATAGTTGGCTAAACAAGTTTATAGTACTGCTGAAGATGTTAATACATAGTGCAGTATTAAACTTAGTACTTCAGGTGGTGAACAACATAGTACTATGCACTGACACAAGCTTATACTTTTCTATGGCAATGAACAACTTAGTACTGGCAATGAACAACTTAGTACTGTTGGAGCTGAGAAGTCTAATACTTCTCAAATATTAAAAAGGCCAATGAGACAGGGAAAATCTCCTAATGATCATGAGAAACACCAAAGAATCAAAATAACAAATTTTAACAAAAGGAATCTAGCCTTGATGAACCAATTAGGTTGAGTACTCAGCAAAAGAAGAGTGGCTTAAACAGTACATTTGGATTCTCTCCTAGCACAAAGGATTGCAGAAGAAGAAGAATTGAATGAGCAACAGAAGAAAAGAAAAGCTCAAGTTCAGTTTGAAGCTCAGCATTATACAAATGAAGACTGGGATTTAATTAGAGCAAAGCTTGAAGCTAATGCTGAGTTGTCGAAAAGCATGCTAGGAAGTGAAGTACAAGGAGAGGATTTTAGCAAAAGAAAATGGTTGATTCTTGTCCAATCAAGAGGAAGAAATATTTTGCAAAAGAAATAGCTAGAGCTAAAAGAAACAAGTCCATGACCCAATCACAGCTGAAGACTTATATGATGAACTACTTGAAGAATCAAGGGACATGGAAATTATCTCAGCTGAAGAATTTAAGCTTTGAAGAAATCAAGAAGGAATTTGATAAGCTTGTGAAACAGGTTGAGTCCTTTACACTAATAAATTTTGAAGCCACAAAAGCTAGTTTGAAAAGATTTGGTGAAGAGCTTCAGACGAATGACTCAAAAAGAATGAAATGATGAAGAAGCAAGGAGATTAGCCAACCAAGAAGTCTGGAAAGAGAAGAAAATAGATGGCAAGGAAAGGATTGCATACAAGTGTTGATAAAGATGACTTTGAAGATTCAGATGAAGTTGGTGAGCAAGAAGAGTCTATCACAGGTACTAAAACCTAATAAAAACTCCGATAATCCTGTTCTTGTAGCATGAAACACCTATAGATAGCCACATATAGATCAACAAGCAAGGATAAAAAGGGTAGCTTAACCAAATAGTTTAGGGAAGATGGAAACTGATGTATTGTACATTAATTTGGTGCTATGTCAGAAAGTTCAATCTAGAGATGATCTATAACACTGAGTTGTATAGGATTGTAAGTAAAAATATGGGATATATTGGACCAAGGATGAGCAATGAGAGTGTAATTTTATTTGGAAATAACTTGAAGGAATAGTGTTTGAAGAACCACTTACACAGATCATAATATGGAGTGAATTAGGACAGCAAATGAACAATACGTTGAGAAATTATGAGTCCATTAAGTACATGACTTGAGACCTAGAGTATAAAAGTATGTGTATAAAGATGATTGAAAGAACATATTCCCATTATCTGCTGAGATGTTTAAATTCATGTTTGATAAGAAACTACCAGGAAAGAGCCAGATGAAAAAATGCAACAAAATGCTAAAAATGATGGAAAAGCAAGCTGGTATTAGAATGTAGTTGAAGTTTTGTAAAGTTAGAAGTCTAGATGAGAGAGAAAGGAATGATAACTCTTTAAGAGGGTGCTTGCACTAACACATCAAAATGGTTATCAGTTCACCATGCTCAAATCAACATAATAACTGGCTAGTCCAAGAGCAAAAACGCTCTGGTATAGACTTCTCCCAAAACCGTTTCTAATGGTTGACAACTTGCAAATAAGTTGTATGGTTTTTCCAACTCACCATTAATCTGTCTAAGTGAAAGTTTGGCTAGGCCCACAAGTTTATTGGCTTCGGTAAAGGCTTTGGAAGAAAACCATAACTATTACCATACGATTTTGGCTTAAGGTAAAGACTAATTGCAAATCCATATATAGATGGTTGACACTTTTACCAAAAAGTGGAATGGAATATCAACTCACCAAGTTTCATGGAACAAAGAGTTGACATGGTTTATCAATCGACCATCGGAATTTACCTTTTCTAGGTGCTAACAGGAGTACAATCCCGAGCAAACGGCTATAGGTAAAGGCATATCAAATCCTTTTATGGCTGTAATGGTTTGCCAAAAACCATATGGTATTTAACTCACCAATGTTTCATGTACTGAGAGTTAAAATGGTTTTCAGATTAACCATGGACATAAACCTTTCCTGGTGGCACAAAGAGACTGACTACTCCAGATTAATGGGCGTGAACTTGTAAAGAGACATCAAATCCATTAAAAATTTTTCAATGATTCACCTCTCACAGGAGTTAACATCAACCTGAAGTGATGAGAATAAGACAGCAACTTTATGAATTAATGTACAAAATTTCAATGTGTTGCTGATAAGAAGGATTGCTGAAGAGCCTTTGAAAAATGATGCTGCAATTTAAAAAAAGGAGAAACTTTAAGTGTTTGCAGATCAAGAACAACTTGAAAGAATTCTATTTACAACATCCTCAGAAAGCTTAAAGTGTTTAAAGTAAAGATCAAGAATGTTTTGAAGGAACTTGAAGTTCACGAAGTGAAGATCAAGTTAGTAGGATTGTTTTAGGAAAAATAGATAGTAACAGACTAAAAACTCTAGTAAACAGTTAAGTCAGGTATTATAGTTAGTTTCTGCTGTTTAGTATTGATTAATACTAGGCAGTACTAAGTTAAGTCTGGCAGTACTAAGTTAGTACTGGTAGAGTAGCAGTACTAGAGTTAGTACTGGTCATAGTTAGTTTCTGTTTATAGTTAAGTCTGT
Organism: Tanacetum coccineum; assembly: GCA_026074375.1. Taxonomy (NCBI): domain Eukaryota; kingdom Viridiplantae; phylum Streptophyta; class Magnoliopsida; order Asterales; family Asteraceae; genus Tanacetum; species Tanacetum coccineum. Next base: position 37,677 of record BQNB010048308.1, on the reverse strand, counting down.
TTATCAAACATAATATAATAGTTATCTTAGAGATACTTAGTAGAAATATCTTAGGAAAGGATAATATATTTCTCCTTTCACACGTTGATAAGCCAAATAGGGTTTTCCTGTGGTGTATAAGATGAACCCTAAGGCACAATGTTTATTTACGTTTTGATTAGAAATAGCAAACGAAGCATAGAGCTTAATAGCATTATTAGTAATTATCGTTCTTCTTTATTCTTGTTATTAAGATTCCGCAATAACACTTGATAATTCCTAGTCAGTGTCCTCTCATTATAGTTGATTTGGATTTTATCCATGTGATCTACGTCTTACAAAGGCTAGTCAGATCCTAAACCACAGGGACCTACACATTGACTTTTTGACTTTTTACTTTGACTTTGATTTTTGACTTTTTACGTCTCTTCCATTCACGAGCTTTCGTTTTGTCTCCTTTTGGCTTCGTTTTTTTTGCCTTTAGTGAATATTCGTTTACTGCACATATACAAAGCAAAACAAACCTATATTGGTCATATTAAAATGAGTCCGTTTTGGTAATTTAGTCCTCGATTTTTTATAGGTAAAAGGTATGTGTAATTAAGCACATACCAAAATCCTCATACTAAGATATTGCCGTGTCCTCACGCAATGCCATTATAAAAGCTTTAGAAAACCAAGAAGACTCAATTCCCCCTCGACTAATTACCCTCGAAAAGTAGATAATTGTATCATCAAGGGTAATTAAAAGAATCATTACTTTGAAAAGCCCCGTATTTGACCAATATTAAATATTATACACTAAGTCCCAACACAAATATATTTTTATATTTTTTTCCTTTTTCCTCATTTTTTTAATACGTTTCTTTCTTGACCAAACTAGAATGTCCGAACATTTTGTTTATTTTTAATAACCATAGGTCATAGAACAAGACACTTCAATCCAAAAATGCCCCAAAAAGATAATTCAACGTACCCCTATTTTTCACTTGTCCCCAAACCAAGCTTAAAAACGAAAAACACTGTTTCAATATAAGTTAAGAAACTTAACCCAACTCATCTTGTAAACCATGTGAAACTTTTCACTCCCTACAAATTATTATAACTTAGTGAATGTGCTAATTCGAATTTTCAACCATGGATCAACCTCTTTAAGAATTATTGCAATATTTTTATGCTTCACGTTCCACCCAAGAATTATGATTTTGAAGGCGAGATCATTTCATGTAGCGACTTTCTTCTCGGTACATCCCAGCCGAGACCGGCTTAGGTGACCAGGCTTTTGACACCCCACTGAGAATAGTATCGAAACTTTACGGACTTTGGTTTTTCAAAACTCTTTAGGCATCCCGTAAAAACAACTCAGTTTAGAAAAAACCACAACTTTAAAAAACAAAATATCTTATGATCAAAAGCAATACTTTAAATTTTAAGAAAAAGATATTTTCTTCCCTGATATTTAATAAATCACGAGATATACACTTATATAAATATACATCCTTTAAACGAAGGAAATCCTCGACCTTTTTTAGAAGGATAGCAACATCGGTTAGAAGCCGGCTAAGATGCATCAACTTTTAACAGTCTCGGATATTTTTACAATGAGCCCTTATTTAGATGACAGCAACTTCGGTTGTTGATCCACAAGATGCAGTAAACTATTAAAAGCCCACATTTTTAAAATTATTATTATTAATACCACAGATCATTTATTCATTTTCATTCAATTTTTTTTACACTTTATATTACCATGATATAGAGAAAATGTTGGTTGAGAATCGTTTGTGCTCTAATCTAGGATAATAATAACAATGATTGATAAAACGGCAGCAGAATAATAAAGAACACAATCAAAGTTATGACCATGGTAATTTTTTTTCATTCAAACGGCTTTCCCTATTTACCCTAACTATAACTTGGGGCTACTAACTACTACATAGACATCTATAATATGTCTATTACTAACTAAATACTAACGATGGTGTACACACACACACACCTTTAGTATTCGACTCTCATCAGTCGACTATGCTATGGATAAAACCTATGTCTATGATCTCTTTATATAGGGAGAGATCAAGACTTATAAAGGAAGTAAATTAATATGATAAGGAAACTATTTAAACTAATTAAAAATAAATTATAGGGGCTTTTCCCTAATATGAAAAGAACCTATTTAAAATAATTAATACTTTCTTAATCTTAAATCTTTAAACTTTGACCAAATCATTCATAATCTAAACACCACTTGTAGAATTCTGATCTGCTAGATTTAGTCCTTATGTTTCATTCTTTTATTTATTTTGTCTCATCAAATCTAGAATCCCAACAATCTTCCCCTATTTGATGATGACAAAATAAACAAAGTCGTGTACCAACTTCATCATAAAGCCAAAGCTTCCTTTGAAGTTGAGATGTAATCATCTCCCTAAATGAAACAAAATCTTCAATGCTTCCCTTTGACTTAAGATAAGAATTAGAATCCTTGACTATGTTACCACACATAATAAGCTGCAAATCATATCTCTGTAGTCTTCTTCCCCTTTTTGTAATCATCCAATAGGGGGCTTCTTGTAGATATTCAACTTGTAAACACGTCCCCTCAAGTGATGCATATAGATGGTTAAATATTTAATCAATAAGCTTCCCTTAAAACCAATATGTTTACCATCTCTTGAATCTCGAACTTTGTAGGCTCTATGTAGTGATCACTGATGAAGAAAACTAAGTAAAATGAATTTGATGAAGAAGTAGAATATCCCAAACTTGTGTCTTATGTCTTGCACTATCCACGTGATGTCGAACTTATAAATAAATCGTGTGAAATATTAAGTATACCAGGTCAACCTCATTGACAAAAACCTTCATACTTCTAAGAGACACATACTAAGTGATAGCAAATGTGAGCATTAAGCACCATAAGAAAAAGCACACACCTTTGCTAGATTTTGACAAGTCTTCGTCAACACCATTTAAGCACGAACAAGTTATCTTAAAAGCCAACCATAAATTTAAGATGTGATAAGATCACGCATCTGTAAAAATCTACTACAACATCAAATAAGCAATAATCAACTGTCTTCGTAATCACATCTTAAAATAAATCTCCAAAAACGAGCCATAAATCAATAATAATAAACTATTGTGAGAAACAGTTCCATCCGAGATCTAAACGCGTCTGTTGTCCAACATCGGACAAAGCTAGCAGCATTAACTCACAAACCTGGTAGCACTAATAACCAACAAACAGTACTAACCAAATCAAGCATGCTAGCAGTACTAATCATCCAATCAACCAAACAGTAGTACACCTCAAATCAACCTCAAGCTTCCCACTCCCCGCCCTCTCCAAATACGTCCGTGCCCTCCACCTCAGCCAATGTTTGCCTCCGTCCTCGGTCTCCGCAACCCCCTCCCCAGACTCATTCCTAACACTCCCCATCTAGATCTACTTCCCTCCTACCGCCCCGCCCACCACCATCCTCCCCCATTCCCCTAATCCATCGAGCTCCCGCACTGACCCTGGAGTCCCCCCTACCCCTCCCCACACGCAGTAGCACAGCCTCCTCCTCCCCGATCTCCCGGCAGCCCCCTAACCACACACCCTACATCATTCAACGGGGGGGGGGGGGGGGGGGGGGGGGGGGCCTCCACCATAAAGATCAACCACGACATTCCCGCCTACCCATACCTCAAGACACCCCCCCCAATCCCCAGGGGCCCACATCCTCTCCCGGTACACCGAGTCCTACTGCCCCCCGCGCCCCCCGAGCCGCACTTCCATCTCGTCTGAAATATCACACTAATCTCCCGCTGGGCTTTCAACAACCTAGCCAGGACTAACACATATACACTTAGCAACAAAAACTACTTTAGGAACTTTAAGTACTACTATTGGCAAGCTTTAATTTTTATGATCAGCACTAACATGAACCATCCCAACGATATATAACCCATTAATAATCTGTTTGGCAGTATTAATTTTATCTTGGCAACACTAATGTTCTAGCCATCATAAACAAGTTATCAACACAGCAACACTAAACAACAACAAGAAATTAGCAAGCACTAAGTAATATCCAATTGCATATATATGTCAAGCATTGAATATACCTTAGACCATCAAGCAACACAAAGAAACTTTATATGGAGGTAACATACAATCCATAAAAATCAGGATTTAAATAAATTATATTGAAATCTTGTTCCCATAATTACGTTTAATCAAATCACAACTGCTTCCATATTTCACGCAGTCAAACGACGTTACCGTTCTTTTCTTATCTATGGGCCGCCATAAATAAATCTGCTAATAACCAAATGAATCACCGTGCAGCATCATTCTTTTTTAATCTTGCTGTATAAAAACCGAAAAACAAACACCTTCATGACGTGGACCCTGCTATGACTCACAAACTATCAGACCAAACCCTAACAAGCTGCTTCAATAATACATCAGAAAATTATAAGACTTCCGTTGTACGCGAACACTTCACATCAGCAGAAACGATTATAGCAGTATTAATCGTGAATACTTTTTTTTAAGTATCCAGACAACGCCATCATTTAGCGACACTTTTCTGTCACTAAACTGTTACTAATTCTGCTTCGTGTTTCTTCACCAATACACGATCAAAAACCTTGTAGAATCCCAGAGCTACGAGGCTCTGATACCACATGTTGAGAATCATTTTGCTCATCTAAGATAATAATAACAATGATTGATAACACGCAGCGGAATAATAAAGAACATAATCAAAGTTATGAACAAGGTTTTTCATTCAAACGATTTCCCTATTACCCCAACTATAACTTGGGGTTACTAACTACTACATAGACATCTATAATATGTCTATTACTAACTAACTACTAATGATGGTGTAGACACACACACCTTTACTATTTAACTCTCATTAGTCGACTATGCTATGGATAAAACCTATGTCTATGATCTCTTTATATAGGGAGAGATCATGACTTACAAAGGAAGTACATTAATATGATAAGGAAACTATTTAAACTAATTAAATACTTTCCTAATATGATAAGAAAACTATTTAAACTAATTAAATACTTTCCTAATATGATAAGGAAACTATTTAAACTAATTAAATACTTTCCTAATCTTAATCTTTGGTTAAATTTTGACCCAATCTTTCATGAATTCTCGCACCAGCTTGTAAATTCCCTGATCTGCTAGAATTTAGTCCTTATGTTTCATTCTTATTATTTTATTTTGTCTCAACAATCTAGAAACCCCAAACAAAAATTTTCTTTTAGAAAATTTAAGTATAAATCTGAACTATGGACTAAATAAAATATTTTTAATCGTCCGACTTTACCTAACCTCAAAATCATTGAATTTAAGATTAATTTTCAAAAGAGCACGTATTATTAGCCCGGTTAGAACTTATGGAGAAACAGCTACAAACAGACACTTATGGAGCTCTTAAGCATTTGGTCCAACTAATCCTTTTTTATGCATACTAACTCAACAATAACTCTAATCATTCACATTCCTTTATGCAAATTTAAAATCTTAAGTAAAAAGATTCCGCGAAAGCAAGTCAAATAAACTACTATAGGTCAATATTATAAAGTTAAGGGACAAAGCTAAGAGCTTTTTTTTCAAAAAACATGCTCGAATCGAGTCAAAAATGTAATCTTATTATACTACCCATCAGGAAATTCAACGATTGTGAAAAAACACTTATATTTATTTTTTGAAAATTTAAAATTTTTTCATTATTATAGTAGGTAATTTTTTGGTAAAAATAGATTACGTGGAAAACAACGAAGCAGCACAATAAACAATAGATCCCCTTCCTACTAGAATTGAACCATGTACCTCAATGTTTAAGACGGGACTCTACTAAATCTAAAACCGTATATTAAGTAATGCACTAAAGATAAACGTTTAGTCCGAATAAGATTTAAGGATATAAGATTCCCATAATCATGCTAAGGAATGAGCTCAAGTAAACAAGGACAAAACCACGAGCACGAGTGGCTTCAAAAGGACCGTGGCAATCCTATGACATACAACGAAAATACACAAAACACGAGAGAAAGGAAAGAGGAGAGTGCCTCCTTACGTCAACACTTAGTCAATCACTACTATTTATAAATATATTAGGATAAGCATCAGTTTCCACACCCACGAAGCGCTGACTTGTTTATAAAAATCACTAAGCTTGACTCCATATCCCCAAGTTCATTGGACTAGTGGGGAAAGTTTGGAGACTGGGAAGACAACCATCGATGTATGTCCCCTCCAAAATAGTGTTTGAGTCTATGACCATTCACCTTGAAGTTTGGCTCATCGGTTTGAGATAACTCGACGGTGCCATAAGGGAAAACTTGAGCAACGGTGAACGGTCCAGTCCAACGGGTTTTGAGCTTACCCGAGAAGATCTTTAATCGAGAATTGAAGAGAAGAACTCCATCACCAACGTTGAAAACGGGGTTCATAATTCCCCCCCCATTTCCCGCCGACACTTCGGCCTTGGTATTGGAGAGGGTGGGGTCATGAATCATCTTTGTTTTCCCGCTTTCACTTTGTAGATTAAAGATTTCTCGTAGGCTTGATCCCGAAGTTCATTTAATTCATTCAATTGAACTTTTTGGTGATCACTGGTTCCGCAAGTCTAAGGTCCAATAGCAATATGTTTCACTCAAGGCCCAATAGGCCTTGTGTTCAAGTTCGATAGGATGATGACAAGCCTTTTCGTACACTAACTTATATGGAGTGCACCCGATGGGTGTCTTGAAAGCGGTACGGAAGGCCCACAAGGCGTCATCTAACTTATCGGACCATGAAGCACGGTTTTCACCTACGGTCCTTTCCAAGATACGTTTCAAACCACGATTAGAAACCTCAACTTTCCCACTTGTTTGTGGGTTGGATAACGCGGTGGAAGAGACGGTGACTAACATTGTAATTTAAGCATGACCATTTGCAAATTGGTCATCTGAAAAAGTGGTACCAACAGACACTAAAGAAAGCACGGAGGGGTCCCAAAATCGGGCGAAGAGAGATTTTTAAAAAATTTTGCAAACAACTCAGGCGTCATTGGTGGGGAGCACTTTCGCTTCAACCCATTTTGACAAATAATCGACGACCACGAGTACATACTTGTTCCCTCGTGAAGACGGGAACGGTCCCTCGTATGAAATCGTATTCCCACATGTCAAAGATCTGCATACTTGAATTCATATTGGGCATTTCATAGTTTTGCAAGATTTGCCTTACGTTGACAAGGCGTCACAACAACCGTGTGACCAAGTCATGGTTATATCTCAGAAAATAGTCGGTCCAATAAAAACCATAATCCAGAAGACTTTTTTTAGAGCATTGTAGTTTTTGCCCACCATGATGTCCCCCGGTGGGTCCATTATGGCAAGCCGTGAGGATATCAACGGCTTCTTGGCCGGAAACACATCGCCTAATCATTTGATCCGCACAAATTCTAAACAAGTAGGGGTCCTCCCAAAAATAATGCTTCACGTCTTTGAAGAATTTTTTCTTTTGTTGGGACGACATCTTTTTCACAATAAAATTGCACCCGCATGGTAGATTTGCAAAATTCTGGCAACCGCATGGGGTACTGATCATCACCCACAAAAGGTAAACCATAACCAAGTGTCTTCGAGAGTAAATGTTTCGGTATTCCCTTGTTATCACCGAGAACATCTTGGTGGGGATTTTTCAAGTCTTGATAATGGTCGGCTGCGAATACTCTCCTTTTTTTATCCACAATAAATGACAATCAATTCTTGGAGTAGAAGATAATCCACCGAACAATCATGGCTAGCAACTTGCTTGGCTATAAGAAGATGATTTGAGAGCCGAGTGGTTCCGAATACACTAAGGATTTTTTTGACAAGAGCTAAGTAAGGTCCATAATTTCTTCAAAAGCAGACCATTGCTTAATACTCTTTTTCCTTAGTGGGTTGTAATCTGCTTGAAGCATGCCGGGTCATGGTCACTTACTAGCATAGTGTATATGTTGAAAATGTTTGGTCTTACGATGCTTCAAGACTGTCACCTACCTGGGGCGTAATCAACACAGCATCACACATAATTACCGAATGGTAGTCCCAAACGGGGGCAACTAAAATCGGAGCATGTTAACTTCTCTCGTACTAAAGTTCGATGGGCGGTAAATGATCAAAACATTCTTTTAAGAAGATGAAAGTGGTTATCTTTTTCAAGAAGATGGTCATCGGCCGGGTCGATTTTAGAAAAAATCTTAAATAAATCGACGATAAGAACCCGGCGTTGACCTAAAAAACCGTGAATGCCTTTAACGGAAGTCGGATGAGAGAGTTTAGCTATAACATCAACTTTAGCTTTGTCGACCTCAATCCCAGACTTTGAAATCTTATGCCCTAGAACAATGCCATTCCTTTTAACCATATAATGGCATTTTTTCTATCTCCCAATTTTAGATACTAAATGAAGTATCTTCGCAAACCGTTTTTAAAGCATTTTGTCTAAATGGAAGAGGCATGAAGAGAATGAATCCCCTAACACTGAGAGATCGTCCAGTGAAGACCAACCATTGTTTCCTCTCTTGATCATATGCAAAGGAAAATGGCCATCATGCAACCCATTTGGAATGTGCGCCGGGTCGGTAAGCCATTAAAAAGCCGAAAGGCATGCGTCGGTAGCAAACCGTCCAAAAAGGGTAAAGTGAAGATGGTCCTTCTTGCATTAGGTCTTGTCTGTTGAATAGGAAGTTGAAAGTCTCACGAGAAAACCATCCTAGGACAACATAGTAATTCGTTACCCCGCGAGTCTCTCAAGCATTTGGTCTATAAACGGTAACGGGAAATGATTCTTACGAGTGGCATCATTTAACTTTCGTAGTCAATCATCACCTTCATTCCCCGATAACTAATTGAGTAGGTAACAACTCATTATCATCATTTCAATTTATCGGTTTGATTAACCGCCCATCTTTGCCACACAAAGATGGGGCCTAACCTCACGGGCTACGGAGAATTAGGGTAAAAATATAAAACAATCCGGGCAATTCTAAGGAGTTTGATATACTTCCTTTTTGACATACCTCATGAATTTTTAGGTTAACCCGTTTTGATGTTGAATTTTCGGTTTAGAGTCATCCTCCATTAATGTTTTGTGAGTACAAAATTAAGGGTCGATGCCCTTTATATCAGAGATTTTCCAAACGATGGCACGCTTATGTACTTTTAAAACTGTTAGAATTCGGACCTTATCCATCTTATTTTAAGTCCTTTAGAAATTATGATGGATATTTATCGGTACCCACCAAAAATGTATACTCAAGATGAAAGGTAGATCCTTGAGCTCAAGCTCCGGTAGGGATCAACAATAGAAGATTTTAAACAATTTTCTGTTCCTCAACATGAAAGTTCATTCGAGGGAGAAGGGGGGAATGATGTATCATCATTAAATAAACTTCCTACACGAGTAAGAATGAAGGTCTCCCTCTGGATCAAAGTTGTCATCATCAATTCCCGATGGAATTGAATCGTTTGTAAGACAAGCTTCGATTTCTTCTAAAAATGAAATACACCTATACCCCTCAGAAAGGATTGGAGAGGGGAGGAAGTAGAAAGGATATGATCAAAGACGGAGTTGGGATTGCTACTTACGTAGAACTATCGAGAAACCGAGCACTTCTTGAGCATACTCCCACAAGCTACGTCGATGACATCGATTCGATTAATCGACACAACATCATAGTAAGAAAAATCTCAAAAAGTTTGAGCCAACTTAAAAGGTAATTGCTTAATCATCAACTCGGAGAGGTCAATTCTTCACGATAAACATCATCAAAGCACGTTTCCTGTCCTCAAATGTGTCTCCTCGAGAATTAAGGGAACTCGAGAAATCGACAACCATAATACAACGACTACGGAAGATCGAACCGAAAATGGAACTTTCCTACTTTTACAAAGACATCTTCGGCAATACCAATGACTAGTAGTCGATCGGTCTGCAAGTTCAAGAATCATTTGAGTAGGAGTAAGTTCGGGGAGTGAGAGCTTCTTCCATATGGAAAGAGGCCTTCGAGTATGATGCATGCTACCCAAGATCGGCCAAGGCTAAGCATTCAACAACTCCAGAAAATAACAAGAATAAGAAACTTGCCGAGACTCGATAAGTTTTTCTTCGGCAAAACTTTTTTAGGATACCCGCCCGAACATTTGCTCATTCAACCGTGTTATTTGGCTACGTCCAATAACTTTTGCTATTTGGTATATTTAAGATACTTTTTAAACAATTGAAGCCAAATTTTGGAATATGTAGAAAGCAACCGCGAAACCGACGCTTGTTAATGTACTTCCCTAAAAGATTTCAACCAACAAATTTCAAGCAAGATTAACATCTTTTTCACAGTAAGATTTTTGTTTGTTGCAGCTCGAAGGATAAGGTATAGATGGTTTAGGCTTAGGAGCAACAACGGGCTCATCAATTGGAGCTTGAATTTGGACTACCAGAGGTTGGATGTTTTTTCGGAACTGGCACACCGTATTCCTTAATCACCATCGGGTTCTCGTTATTCCACCAGCCTAGGAAAGAGAAAGAAGACACGGGAGTCCGTCATAAAAATGCCATCTTCGAGGTGTAGATTGCTTTCAAAACACCTTCTCGAGGTTAGCAACGATGTTGCTATGGAAGAAAAAACCCGAAAGCCCGAAGGTAAAAAGAGTTATTCGTTTTATTCCGATGAATATGGATCAAAATGTTCTTAAGCTCGATGATAGAATTTATGTTAAAGAGTCAATTTGGGTTTGCCATTTATTTCATTACCGCATCATTCGCCTTTATGTTGTTTGAGAAATCACTAGTCGTCACAACTTGTGGTTGATGAATCGGAGCTTGATAATTTGGGTTTCCTTGATTAATTCCTCTATTTTGATTGTAACCTTGATTGTGCCGGGGTATTGATTATATATTTGTACATCGGTTGAGCAAAACCTTGTGGTTGAAATTTGGTTTTAGCTACATTTTGAGGACGGTAACCGTATTTCTTAATAAAATTTTACCAATGCTCTGCTGGAAACATATTCCTGAATATTTCTTGATTAAGCTCGAAAAAGTGTGCCATCGGTGGCAGGACTACTGCCGTTAAGAATGAGCACCAGCCAACAAAGTAACACAATATCCTCAACAGCTTTTATACTGGAGCTGGAGCTAGGGTTACTTTGATGTTGTTTATAAACATAGCGGTCATGAGTGCACTATCACGACACTGGATAACTCTGAAGAATCAACTCTAACTTGCTTTCACTTGAAAAAACAAACGTATTTGTTTTTCTGAATTATGAACTTTTGATTTGTTTTCAATAATTTTCAACACATCTTGTGCACTTCTTTCCCAAAGAATGCCACCTGTGTCGAGAATTCAAAGAATGCTTGATCTGATGGTTATAAATACCATTGAAGAAGGTATCGGAGTAGATTCAATTCGGTAAAAACCATGAATGGGCATGGCGACGAAGAAGATCCTTGAAACGGTCCCATGCCTCATAAAATGATTCATCAAAACGTTGTTGAAAATTTGAAATTTCATTCCGAAGATTTGTTGTTTTTGAGGGAGGAAAGAAATGGTTAATAAACTTGGACACAAGAATCAGGACCCAAGTGAGAAATTGAATTACGGAATTCACTTTGATGTCGAGCCAAATCCTCCTGGCCGCGGACCATCGTAGAAAAAATGAAAAAGCATAAAGCTTTAAAATCGATGTACTCCGGGCACATCTTTGTACATTCAGACGTAGAAGTAATCTTGTTAAAATATCGTAATATAGAGGCATAGGATCTTCTTTCCCTCAAAACCGAGAGAATTATAATTTGAAGTTACATATTGATTAAAACTATGCGTGAGCTTGAAAATGCTCAGCAAGAAAGGTGGTAACTACTAAAAAAATTTGCCGAGTCCACATAACCTCGGTGGGTGCACGGAGTTATTCCGCATAGTACGTTTGATACGGGCATCGTAACAACGGGAGTCTCTAACAAGAGAAAACGTTCGACTCTGTTGTATAGAACGTCTACCGATTACACTTTTTCGGTATCGTAGAAGTAGTATTCGTAGAAGGTTTACCAACGAATTTTGAAGAAGAGCGAGTTTGCATACACTAAGAACAAAATAAGAGAAAATAAAAAAAGAGAAAAATATTTTTGTAACCGATAATCAAACAAGTGTACGGTAGCTCTTTAGAAAATGCACAAAGAAGCGGAGGAGCGGGTAAGCGCGAATCTATTAAAAACCTTCTCCTTTCGGGTCGAAGTTCGTCGGATCAACCCTCCTTATACCTCTCTTATAGTTTGTAATCTAAAGGTGAGCCGAATTCACAAGTGACACAACGGTTGATTTTGTTGTTTTTTTTTGTTTTTTTCAATTTTTTTTGGTATTTTTGATTTACTTGATAATAGAAGAAAATATTTCACATATCAAAGGCGATAACTTCCACAGGTGAAGGGACCTTCAAACACTAATCTTCAAACGTATACAATAATCGTTTCACAACCTCCCCGGCAACGGCGCCAAATTTTTTGATACAAACTTAATTATACTTATATATATAACTTAATATACATATATATAATTAAAATCGAAATATCAAATAATGAGAGAGTGTAAGTATTCTATAAGGCTTCTAAGAGATTACTTTTACCCAAAGTAAAATCCAAAACCTTCCCGGGTCGTTTCCTGACGAGGCGTGAATTGAGAATCGAGGTTAAGTTCGTGATCGCGTGTTTGAATAATCAAGATTTTTGATTTGGGATTCTATTTCTACAAATAATATGCAAAAACAAACAAACGCAAGTAAACAATTAAATCAATTAAAGATCGAACCTAAAAACGTTAACGGAAATTAAAAACGCGACTCTAAAACCTAAATTATCAAATTTAAACCCTACAAAAGCAAATTTAATTTTTAAAGGTCCTAAATGATAAAAGAAATTTAAAAAAAAGAATTATATTTTTTAACTTTTATTTTATTTATTATGAATTAAAAACTGATTTAATCTAAAAAATTAATTAAAAATACTAAACTAATTTGGAAAAATCGAAAAAATACAGAAAATTAGCTTATTGAATAGTTTAGACCTTAAGAACAATAAAAGGGTAGAACAGGCTAAATTGAAAAAAGCTGTTATTTACTACAAGGGTCAGAAAGCTTATTTGGTAAAAAGGTATAAAAGAAATTTGGTGTGAAGTTAAATAAAGAAAAAGACCCAAGGGCGAGTTGTCAGTGTGTGGTGTTTGTTAAGGTGTTTGGGCAAGTAAGGGAGGTCACAGGTACGACCCCTGTGACTCTGGCCTTTTTTATAAAAAATTATGTTTTTGTTTTCTTCTTAAAAAGTTTATAAAATAAACAAAGATGGAAAACTTAAAAAGGGAACTTTTTATGCAAACTAAAATACCTAGAAAATAAGCTAAATAAAGTGACAGAATTGGTTTTTTACTATAAATGAATAATTTGCTAAAGACTATTTTGATCTTTTATAATACACAATAAGCTAAGGAAAGAACCAAATAAGCTAAAACAGAGCAATAAGCTACACTCTCTAATTAAGCAATAGGGAACAAAAAAGGCAAATATGATTGCTAGAAAACAAGCTTAAAGTGACAAGATTACTTAAAACGATTTAGGCATATCAATACCTAAACTCACATGACACAAACATAACCCTACATGAATTAGTGCTGTGTTATGTCAAACCAGAAACCACCGCAACGGGGACGACTAACGAGACAACCCACAACACCAACCAAAACAAACATTTAAAAACAAAATACACCATACATGGCAACACCACCTACACCCGAAAAACTCCAAACACAAGACCTACCTCGTGGCAAACCGCTTAAAAAATTATTAACCTCATTTTTTAAGCTTATAAAACTGTTTTATCCTTAAACTTTTGAAAACAGATGATAAAATAAGTGTATTAATCATTAATAAGCCAATTCCAACAGTAATTAAGCACTTTACAATAAGCAAACCAAACAAGCAGTTTTAAGCTAAAAATGCAATCTTAATGAAAAACATGAATAGATGAAATCTAAACTATAAGCAAGCATAAATAAGAAACAAACATCAATAATAAGCATAGAAAAGCAGTAAATAAATAGTAAATAAGCATAAATAAGCAATAACAGTTTTAAGCTAAAACTTGAAAATAGAGAACTTACAAAAGCCCTTGCTCAAAATAGGGCAAACAAGCTCAAAAGAGCTTTGTCTACAAGATCTACTAGTTCAAAAAAGCTAGTAAAGGTCCAAAAATCCCACCCTTTTCTTTCTGCCTATCTTCCAAATAAGATGAGTATTTAAGGGGATGAATTTTGTGAACTTTTCTTACCACATAATAAGCTATATAACACTGTTAAGTAAAAACAGATTAAACAGAAGGGCTTATAAGAGCTTTGTTAGAAAACATTTCAACGCTTTTATAATTCTTTAGCATATAAGAACAACAAGAACTTAACATAAAAACTTTAAAATTTTCATTAAAAAAATGTTTACAAGACTTAAAGAAAGTTACAATAAGCTGATTTTAAACACTTTAATAAAAATGAAGCTGAAAATTACATAAAAAGATATTCAAAATTACTACTTAAGACTAATATAGACTCCCCTTCTCTAATGTGAAAGTAACATGTACACTCTTTATGCCGTCATGAGAAAGTTCTAGAAAATATTTGAGTTTGTGTTATCTTTTTGTAGTGCTCACCAATCTTGAATCATAGCCCTCGCGAAATGTCCTTCTTATTGTATGTCTTGCTACTTTTGATTTAAATCACAAGCCCTTGAAATAGTCCTGTCCCAATCATTATGGCTTAGGGATATGCCAAACATGGTTTTGTTGGTTTGTGAAGTGGGGATTTGGAGATGGGGAAAATATGGGTTTTATGTGTTTTCGAGGTGTAGGGGCGAGGTGATAGAGATGAAGAAAAGTAAGTTTTTGCAGGAATTGTTTAGTTTTTAGGGTACTGTTCATTTTGAGTTTTGAACCGTGTAAGTGAGTAAAAGGACTAAGGGTGCAAAGGTTAAAATGATGTAGGGGCTAAATGTGTTAGACCCTAAGGACTAGCAATGTCAGTCTATAAGGACTAACTGTGTAATCAGTTAAAAGGTATGGTGGGCTAACGGTTGTTAAATGGGTTTTTGGGATCTAGTTATGGCCAGGTAATAGTGGGCTTTTTGGACTTTATGCTTTGACTTTATGACTTTTGCTTTGACTTTTCACGGCTCTTATCCATTCTCTTGTTGCTCTCGGTTTTGTCATTTTTGGCTTTGTTTTTGTCTGTTAAGAGATAACCTTTACCCGTTGCACAGTATACAAAGCAAAACAAACATATATTTGGTATTTTATGTTCGTTTTTAGACATTTAGGCTCGTTTTTATAGGTAAAAGGTATGTATAATTAAGCACATACCAGTATTTGCCCACAACCATTATAATTATACAAGCGTAATCAAACAATTAAAATCAAATGATTAAGAGAGTAAAAATTACACGATTTATTTAATTGATATCATGATCAATGCTTGACCGTAGGGTGGCTGATCTTCTCTTCTAAATTCCATCTTTAATGATATTGGGTAAATAAAGAAAATGAAATGTGCACTCATGTAAAACTCATTTTTGAGTCTTCTAATTTATAGTGTCTGAAAAGACCTCAGATACCAGTATCCAACAATGGATGAAGATGGCGTATTGGGCTGTGATTCCTTGGATGAGCGCGCTATACGATTGTAATAAATCATTGATATCATTTCTAATTTACTTGATTTACTGTATCTTCGAATAGTTATCTTCATGGATAGAACGATTATGATTAGACAGAATGATAACGCCGAAATTGGGAATAGGTCAAACACAATTTCTTGTGAAGTTCCTTGGCGTCTGATACGGGGCCGTATCTCTTTAGTGTGGAAATCGAGCGTATATGGAGAAAATTTAGCAATCTTCAAATTGGTCACATTTTTAGCTTCCAAATTATGCGCCTTTAAAGCTTATCTTCACAAACTACAAATCACTCTTGAAATACTGCATTTATCATCTATAAAGCAATTTAAGTACCAAATCATGCAATAATTATATATAAGTGGGCAAAATAGAAGTATTAAATGGTATAATAAAGTGACATATGTATTTTGATGTCATCAAATATCCCCACCACATGAATCCCACTTGTCCTCAAAGTAAGACTTTAGAAAAAGTTTTAGTTTATGAAAATGTGTCCTAACCGAAGTTGAGGATTTTCCCATTACGCATCGGTTTTATCCTTAAAACCCAATCACCTGTACATAACCAAGCTCCTCATGAAATATGGAAATGAAAACACTCAGATCACTCAACTAATCTAGGGTGCAAAATTTAATTGGTACGCTCAATTGCTCGGTCGTGATTAGTTTTCTGTCATAGGCTTGGCAAGGATACACTTCTCTACCTCTAAAGCTAAGAGAAACAAGTCAAAAGATAAATTGGGTTAAGAAGGCTTATGGTTGATCATTCAACAATCTTTCACCATAAGTACCACACTAACAAGGCAGCTGCATCGTACATACACGGCCGTAACAACGGAATAGACACATACAATCTGATCATATCACTGTTCGTGTTTAACCAGCTGTTAGGATGTAAAATGATATAGGGTAAGGAGCTTCTAACTTTCATGGAAAGTCATCCTCCAACAAGGTAGCTGAGACATGCATACATGGCCGTAACGACGGAATAGACATGTATGCTCGTACAAGTCCTCGTTCGAGTAGACATTAACATTAGTTTCTAGGAAAGGGAAGTAAAATAGGTGTTAAAATAAAATTTCACAAAACAAATAGATTAAGCCAACAAATAAGGTACGGTTGCTAGAAACTTTCCCCTGACCATTCCATGACAAAGACTCGAACGTATAGACAAATGCCTCGATCACAGAAATGACAAAGACAACCTAAGTTGGCGTTCTCATAACGGTCAACTTCCCTTACATCCCGCTCTTTACATACTTTTACAGAGTAAGTGGTGATATCGGCCACTTTTTTACAATACTTTACATCTTAGATTTTTTTGTAACATATCAACGAATAATCGATCCTTCTAAGTAATTCCTTTGGTATAAACTTCTTTTGAACTGACTATTTTTCTTCCTTCTCTTTTTTGCTACTTTTTCTTTCTTTTTTTGCAATACATCATAAATCTCGATTTAATTTCACCGTCTTCACTATCATAATTCGTCCGGATAATCTTTTCCTTGTAACACTTCTTCTTCGGACATGATTCATAATCGCAAAAGTAGCAAAACTTACGAGCTACATATTTTTCCCATTGCATTGTGCAATTTCCCGACCATTACAAAGATATAAAAATTTCACTTTGACACAGGAAATACAAACTTTACACGAAAGCAACTAGCAACTTTGATCAAAATAGGCTTAATCTACACGGTAGGCTAAGGTGCAAAGATGTAACAAAACATATTATATGGTGTAGAAAAAGAAATGAATGGCTCAATAGGTTGTTCTAGGGGATCTTACTCTAAAAATGAGAGTAAACAAAGGGTTACACGGGAGTTAACTAACCAGTGTAGTTAGTTAATTTTATGACATATAGGCTCTTTGGTTAATCCTAGAAATTTATCAGTTGAACATGTTCCTCCATCTAAATCTATAATACTAATCATTGCGGTCTCGAGTGATATACCAGGCCAAGTTCTAAAGTCCACTACATTACCGGCACACTCATAATTTTGTGAAATTTTTAGTAAGCAATTGGAAACGGAATAGGCTTAATTTTCACAATATATATCAAGGGTTATAGTGCGCTAGGTAATGTAACTAGTGATTTTTACAAAAGTCATGCTATTTTTTTTTAAATTTGGCATATTTTAAGCACTTTTAAGCACGTAGCATGTTATTTTGTAAAAAATAAGACAAGTGCGTTCTAATTCTCTATCCACCCACTTAAATTATACAACGTCCTCGCTATATAGATAAAACAATAAAATAATAAGGGAAAATAGAATTAGAACGAAAAACCCCCTGATGTTTTGCTCAAGATAATTCTCCAAGATGAGTTCTTGACCAAAAAGTATGTTGACTAGGGCTTCAGAATGCCCAGATAAGTTCAACACATGTCTTTTTTAGAATATACCATATCATAGTTTCATCAAGGTCCTGCATAAAAGATTAGAAGACAAGTGTAATTTCTATCTCGTTACAATGGTACAAGAAAACAATTAAACACACAACCGTACAGGGATCAATACGCCTTATCCCAAACCCTAAGATATGTCGTATGGTTCCTGTAAAAACAATTAAAATATTGGAAATTAAATATTAAGTTTAAAACTGATAACGTCCAGACACGTCTATACGTCGTATTGGTATGTGCTATTTTACACATACCTTTTGCCTTATTAAACGAACCCAAAAGACTAAAAACATAATAAAAATGGCAAATATATGCTTGTTTTTGTGTATGTGCAGGTATGAATATTAAATAAATAGACAAAATCAAAGCAAAAATGGACAAAGCCGAACACAAGAAGGAAAGAGTGCACAAGAGCCAGGAATTATCAAGCTATGGTCAACAAAAGGCAACAATGGTCAAACCATGGTCAACCACAAAAAGACAAAACCTTCAAAATACCCAAATTACCCTTAATGTTAAATCAAATTTCACCAAAAACCCTAAATCACTAACACCGTTAGTCCTTTTTTATTAAATAGATAACGGTTGTTAAGTGTTTCATATTAACCTTTAAACCAATCTCATTTTACCCGAGCCCAAATAACATCCCACACCCCATTCCTTTTTATATAAACCAGTGCCAAATTCAAATAAGTCAAACACAAAAAAAACAGTAAATAAAGAAAAAGCGCGAAATGTTACTGTACACCCTTCGTCCCCAATTTTACCCCAAGTCCAAATTAATGGGTAAAAAAATCCCAATCCTACTCAATTTACGTGGCCTAAGAGATGCTTAGTACCAAGCTACACCTCAGCACTGCAAAACGTCATCAAAGCCTTTGATTGGTCAAGATAACACAAGGGAGGACACGTGGGTTTCAAACAAACACACTTAGAAGAGAACTTTACACTGAAAACAAGTGCAAAAGAAGCATAAGGGTAGCCAATTATTGGATTGCCAACGTGGCAATCCGTGTGCTCACATTCCAAATCCAACGACTAAGATTGAGATCCAATAATTGGTATTAAATGGAGGGTCATGATTAGAAGATCAAGAGGAGCGTGTAGAAGAGCTAGAATCTTCACTCTTGCCCTATAAATAAGAGTTTACCCTTACTCACAAGAAGAGTCGATATCTAGGAGTATGATAATTTAGAGTAGTGTAGTTTAGCTTATTTCCAGCTTATTCATCTTTTCTTAATGTAATCTTTCTTTAAAAGCATTGTAATCCTTTTCTTATTAATGAAATTGAATTTTTTACTTTAAATTGTATTTTTTGCTAAATGATATCTTAAGCTCTTAATAAGCTCTCACTGTTACTCTTAAGTTAGCTTGTCACTTAGTTAAGCTCTCAAAGCTTAACTAAGCTTATTGATACTCATTTTCTCCCCTAAATGTACCTCAGCTTATAAATGGAAGATAAGCCAGTTTGGGAAGGGCTTATTGGACCCCACCAGCTTGTTCTTAACAAGCTGGAGCTTGTTGATTTAAGCTCATTTGGCAAACACCTCTGTTTAGCTGAGTTTTGAGGTACGCATTTCTTTATAATTTCCAGTTTTACCTTATTTGCATTTTAGCTTATTTTTGCATATTAGCTTAATTTGCTTTTCATTTGCTTATTACTGTTGCATTACTTATTGTTACTTTTTATGGTTGTTTAATGATTGTTTAGTTCATAGGTTAGATTGAATTTCATTATGCAAGTTATTTATATAAATCAGTTTTAAAATTAAAAAAAATAGCATAGTTGATTAGCTTATTGTTTCTGCTTATTCAGTTGTTTAAAAGTGCTCAATAGGTCTTTTAAAAGCTGTCTATTATCTGGTATTCTAGGTTTAATCTTTAAATCTTAATCTCATAAGCTAAAAATGAAATTAATCTTTCTAAATGGGTGTTTGGGACAAGGCATCACTGACATTAGTTAGTGCTGTCAAGTGTTCTTCAGTTCTTTAGGCTGAGTTTTAATCTCGTTTTAAGGTTTATAAGTAAGGATTTAAGGTGTTTGTAGGATTAAATCAGTTTTCAATCATGTTAGTGAGTTGTAGTTAAGTTCTGATAGCATAAATTCAGTTTCTTATGAATTTTAAGCTCAAATTAGTTTTAGCTGTTTTCATTGCTCATTTAGTTCTTGTTTTTGTGTTTAAAATAGTATAGAACTAAATATTTTAGCCTGCATTTTTCGGTTTTAAGTTTTGACTTTAAGTTTGTAATCTGTCATCATTATGTAAAGCCCCTAAAGGCCAATTTTAAGCTTAAACATCAAGTTAGTTAGCATAGTTTTTTATGCTTTTTAACTATTGCTCAGTATTCTCAAGGTAAGTTTAGATTTTTGTTTTAAGCTGTTTTTTACAAAAATAGCTTCTTTCATCTTGTTTTTAAGCTTAAAATCAGATCTTTGTCTTTTCATTCAAAAACCATAAGTAAGGTAAAATTACATAAGCAGCTTTTTCATTAAGCATTTTCCTTAAGCATTTGATTTTCAAAATAGTTTTTAAAAGTTGTTTTAAGTAGCTTTTAGGTTAAGGTTTTAAGTAGTATAAAGCCAATAGATCCATAAGGATCTTTAGGCTTATTGAAAAATTAGCTCAAAGTTGCTTTAAGGGACTGTTTGGGTTAACAGTTTTTCACCAAACTGTTTATTTGAGATTTTAAGCTTATAGGCCCTTAGTTTCTGCTTAATTTCTTCTTTAACTACCTTATTAGGTCATATTCAAGTAGTTTATAGCTTATTAAGGTTAGGACTTAGCTTATTTTGTCTTTTCTTAAAAATCCAAAAACATAGTTAAAAAGTTATAAGTAGCTTTTTCAGTTAGCTTTTTCAGTGCTTATTTGATTTTCAAAATACATTTTGTTTGTAGTTTTTAGTAGCTTTTTAACTCTTTAAGTAGATATAAGTTAGAATGTCATAAGGATTTGTTTGCTTATTGCAAAATAAGCTCAAGTTAGCCATTTGGCCTGTTTGATATGCAATTTTCTTATAAGTGTTTATTTGAAAATCTTAGCTTATGGCTTGCTTATTTCTAGTTAAATTTAGCTTATTAGGTCAGTTTTAGTCTAATAATAGCTTATTCAGTCCTTGTTTTAGCTTATTTTAGTTTTTAGCTTATTAAGTTTTGTAAAAAGTAAAAAAGTAGTTAAGTACTTTCTGTCTGTTTTAAGCTCATTTAATGGCTTATTGATTAGCTTTTAGAAAAGTTGTTTTCACAAAAATAGCTTATTATAAGCTGTTTTACAACTTTGCTTTTTAGGTTTTTGCAAAAAAA
Source organism: Tanacetum coccineum (assembly GCA_026074375.1). Taxonomy (NCBI): domain Eukaryota; kingdom Viridiplantae; phylum Streptophyta; class Magnoliopsida; order Asterales; family Asteraceae; genus Tanacetum; species Tanacetum coccineum. The sequence continues at coordinate 16,234 of BQNB010048308.1, read as the reverse complement.
AAAAAGAGAAACCAAGGAAGTCGGGGGTGAGCAAGACTCGAACCCCCGACCTCAACTTAGCCTCTACCCTTTTTATAACACTCCACACACAAACACACTAACCACTGCGCCCTTGGGACTTTTACGTCCTAAGGTGCGTAGTTTATTCTTTTACCACCTTTTTACATTTTGTTATAGAAAAGCACTTCGAGTGCTTAAAAGCTTTTTCCCGGCTTATTTAGTTTAGCTTTTTAAGTTTTTACATTTTTCCTGCATTCTGTTTATCATAAGCTATTTTTAGTATTTTTCTTAGATTTTTAACTCAAAGTTTAGTATTTTTAATCATTTATTTTTGTTAAAAACTTTAAAAAATTATAAAAAATAGAAAAATAATCAAAAAAATAATTTTCTTTTTTATAAAATTTTCTTTTATCATAATCTAGGCTTAGGTTTGAAATTTACTTTCGTAAGGTTAATATTTTGAAATTTTACTTTTTAAAGAACGGGATTTCGTTCCCGTTTTCTTTGTTTTTAAGCTTTAAGTGTTCTCGTTTAAGAATCTCTTTAGCCTTTTCTTATAAGTTAGTAAAATAGGATTAGGAAAATTAGAAAAATCATTTTAGGTTTAATGTTAGATAATTTAGGTTTTAAATGTCGCATTTTTAATTCCCGTTTACATTTAATGCTTACATGTTTAATTGTCATTTCTTGTTTACTTGCTTCCGTTCATTTATCAACTTGTCATTTATATTTAGTAGGATTTAGAAAAACCAATTCAAAAATCTTTGAAACCATTTAAAACGCGCGATCACGGACTTAACCGATTTTCAATTCACACTTCGTCTAGGGAAAACGACCCGGGAGGTTTTTGAGACTACTTTGGTTAAAAGTTCGTTTCTAAAACCCGACGGAAAATACTTACTATACTATTATTTGATATAATACTTATATACTTTATATATATATATATATATTTACATATAGTATATTCGGACGGTGTCAAATTTTTGGCGCCGTTGCCGGGGAGGTGTGTACGATCATCAAGTTGAAGTTTGTTGTGTCTTGAAGACCCTTCCTCGTGAAGTTATCATTCTTATTTGTGAATATTTTCTTCTTATTTTTATAAAAATATAAAAAATACAAAAATATTTTTCATTTCTTTTTACTATATAAACAAGAAAAACCAAAAATAAAAAAACAGTGTCCATAATAATAAATAAAAATCATCATCAATATAATGCTTTCAACTGAAGCATTATAATAATAAGTTCCTGAACAAAAGATTAAAACTTGCCTTTGTGTCACTTGCGAGGTACGGCTCACCTTTAATTGATTAACAAACTACAAGAGGGGTATAAGGAGGGTTGTTCCGAGGAACTACGACCCGAAAGGAGAAGGTTTTTAATAGCTTCGCGCTTTTCCGCTCCTCCGCTCCTTTGTGCGTTTTTTAAAGAGTTACCGTAAAGCCTGTTGATTAATTGGTTTAAGTTGTCTTATCTCCTTTTGTCTTTTAATAAAATGAATTGTTTAAAAAACCTAAAAACCCAAAAATAATCATCATTTTGTTCTTATCCATTTAATTCTTTTCTTAACCCTCTATATTGTTTAATTCTTATGGCATCATTCGACTATCGTTTAAATCTCCTTTATGCGATTAAAGAATGCTCGTCTTGTGGAGCTTTGTACACTTCAGACTATTGTTGTTCTAAAGGGGGTCTTGAAGACAAGATTCTTGTTCCTAAAACACCCGACTCGTCTCAACGACCCCCTCAGGATTGTGTGAAGTGTGGAAACCCGGTTGAAGGTCCAAATTGTCAAAGATGTGCTTTATGGCGAAAGAAATTAAAGAAAGTTTGGTTTACAATTTTCATGAAAATGGAATTTACCAAGACCTTCTAAACACTTACGAGTCATCCGATGACAATACCAATGTTGTTAATGCTCCTCGAGAGCCATTCATTGTCAAACAGGACCCCGGTGAAAATTCCTCGCAAAGTCCTCTACAAATTAACCACAATTGTTGTTACGAGTGTGGTGATTCGTTAGATGGAATCTTTTGTCAACGATGCACTTGTAAGTCTTGTGGGAAAGGTGCTCATATTGGTTATAATTGTCCGTCAAAAGCTCCGATTATCTCTAATCCATAACCATGCAATCAAACCATTGATGAGCTCCCACAAACTTTGCCAAGTTTTGATCCGACGTGCTATTCCGAAAAACAAAATTCATTACCTTACTTTTCAAAACCTAACTTTATTGATGATTCTCCTAACGTTTTCAACCCACCTCCACAACCTCCAATGTATTCTTGTGAATTTTGCGGGAACGATGCTCGTTATGGTCACTATTGTACACCTCAAGTTCTGTTTATCTATCCGGAACCGTGTTATAATCAAGTCTTTAATTTCCCGTAAGATTTTCATGATTTTCAATAACAATATCTTTGTTGTGAAAATTGCGGGGGTCCTCATGAGACTTTTCAATGTCAACCGATGAATGAAGACTATAATCATGAGCAAAATTCTTGCTATGATTCTAATTCTTTTGGCTTTGACCAATTTCAATCCCCACAATATACCGTCAATCATCCAATCTTCAATGCTCAAAATGAGCTTCTAAATTCTCAAAATAAGATCATGGAGCAAATGACATCCATATGTGATATGGTTGGTCAATATATGCAAAAGAAGGAAGAAGATAGGCGAATTGCGAAAGATCAAGTGGCTAAAGATCGATATTGGAAGATTCCCATTTGCTATGATGATGACGAGGACTATACCACTGCAATCACACCCGTTTTATCAACCGAGGAGCCCGTTGACTCTCTCATAATGGAGGATGAGCATCTTGACGCTATTCCGGCAATGAAATCGGACAAAGTAATAAAGTCTAGTGTCGAGAACCTTGTCCCAATCCCAAGTGAGTCTGAGGATTTTTCCGATAACGAAAGTGAGTGTGATGTGCCCGTTGATGATGAATTGTCTCCGACTTTTATGACTTTCTCGAATCCTCTCTTTGATTCAAACGAAGATTTTACCTCTAGTGATGACGAGTCACTTTATGATGAGGATGTTCCGATGGAAAATTTCAAAATTTATTCGAACCTTCTTTTTGATGATGAAGAAATCATTTCTCCAAAGATTGATCCGCATTATTTCAATGCCGAGTCTAATCTTATCTAATTTTTGCTTAACCGTGATATTTTAATTGATTCTTCACCTAAGTTTGATTATTTTCTCGAAGAGTTCTCCGGTGAACTTGCTCATATCGATCTAATTCCACCGGGAATTGAGAAAGCCGACTTTGATCTAGAGGAAGAAACCCATCTTGTTGAGAATTTGTTGTATGATAATTCATCTCCACGACCGCCAGAAGAACTTAATTTGGAAATTGCTGATACGATTCTTGAGTCTCTTTCTCTCCATCTCCTATCCTCGTCGAAGATAGTGACTCTCTTATGGAGGAGATCGATTTATTTCTTGCTTCAGATGACTCGATGCCACCAGGCATTGAGAATGACGACTATGACTCGGAAGGGGATATCCGTTTTCTTGAAGAATTGCTTAGCAATGATCCCCTTCCCCTTCCTGAAAATGAGTCATCTAACCTTTATCATTTTAATGATCCTTCACCTCCTCGTCCTCCTCCGGAACCACCGGATGTTGAAATGGTATATATAAAAAAAGATAGCTAATCGGGGGGATATTCACAGGTTGCGTGGTAAAAGCCAATTTTGAGGGGGAGTAGGTTACCGTTTGTGGATTGGTCGAGGTACGGTTGCCCTCTTGTGGGAGGTTTGGCGAAAATTCCCCCCTATAGGTGGGTTTTCACGTCTGGAGTTTGTGGGAGGGAAGCCCATGGGCTGTTATTACAGAATACTCGCAGGTTGTTGGAGGGGGGTTTCCATGCATGGCATAAATAATCGTTTGGTACATTCAATCGTGCGGGATGAGAGGTTGAGGCATTGTGATAAGAAAACCTCAAACCATACCGTTAGGAGGGAGAATTCCCTCCTACTTTGTTAGGATGTGCTGACCCTCGTTAGAACGGAAAGTTCTGGGTAGCACAGGCAAACGTTGCCCATTCCCGCTTCATCCATATGTGGGAATACTAATAAGTGGAGGAAGGTTTATATTTTGACTTCCATTCCCTTTGATGCTTCCTTCCGAAGGCTTTCACCTTCGCTGTTCATTTCAAACTATAAACACCCCCCCCCCCCAATGCTTTATCCTCTGTTTTGAGTTTACTCAAACCCTCACTACTCTTTCCTTTCTTTTTATGGGACATGGGAGACGGCGATCATAGTGGTAGGAGTGACAGCTCTGGCAGGTTCAGGTCTTGTTCCATTTCTCTTTCTTATCCGTAGACTTTGCTAATATACTTTATTCAGTTCGGAGATCGTTGTTGCGCATCTGCCTTCGTCGGTCCCTAATTGACAACTGTGCTTTAAGCAGGTTAGTCTCCGTTTTGTATTGAACTTGAGCTCTTCATTATGAGCTATATTCGATCTTGTGGGGATTATGTTGATCTTATGTGAGTTTGGCACCAATCCAAGCGTGCAGTGAGCGTCTTATTCGTTGATTGAGGTTATGGTTGTTATGGGCTTTTTTCAGTTTGTTCATATTTTGGATGACAATGAAAATCATTGTATATTTTTGGTGTGATGTATTTTATGTGTACGTATTATGTATTTACGTATTTAAATAATAGGAATTCGTGAGATTAGTAAATTTAGTTAGATGGATTTTAGTAGTAATAAGTTAGAAAATAAAATATATGTTTAGAAATGAATTTAATTTATAGTTATTTAATTTAGTTTTAGTTTAAATGGTTTTCTAAAATAAATAAAGGTTTTTATAAAATATCAAAAATTAAGGGTTTTTGTTGTAAATATAATAAAAATTATATAAATAAATAAATTAAATTAAAGGGGTGTTGGACCGATCGGTGGATAAGGAAAAGATAGGTTTGAGTAATTATAAAATTTTGTTGTGATAAGGATTAAATTTGTATGGTTTTTCTTATATAAACTCAAAATCCATTTTTCCCCTATCTTGGTTTTTCTTGGCGGTCTGAAAACATCAAAGAAAAGAAAAAAAAAAAATGTTTTTTTTTTTAATTCAAGATTCCAAGTGGTGGTTAGATGTTAAAAACTAATCACAAGGTATTAGGTATGTTCATAAAACACTAAATGTTTTTATATTTCTTTTTATTTTCATGTAACAAAAATAATGATGGATAAATTTAGGGTTTCTTAAATCATGTAATTATATAATGATATAAACTTAATTAGATTGTGTTTAGGGTTTAATTTGGATCATATTGATGAATTGGTTTGGGTTGGATCGCGTTTAATAGGAAATTAAGCTTGAGCTGAATTTTAGTTCATGTTGTTCGATTGGATATCCAAGGATGGTACTCTCGTTGTTCTTTATGAATTTTTTAATCTATGGATATCGTTCAGAGGTTTAGGATTTCCAAAATGGTCCAGAACCCGAATTGGTTTTGAGGTCGGTAAGTTAGTCAAATAATTTTCACAAGAAAAGTTATCAAAACAGTAAATTCGGGTCAGATTTGGGTCTGATTTTGGGGTGGGGTCAGCCAAAAATCACGGGCCATATTTTAGGTGTCTATTAACTCCAGTTCGAAGGGCTAGCGATAAAACATTTTCTAAGTATTTTTAAGGACGTCAAACGTTTTGGTGTGCGTTCAGATCCGAATCTGAGTACTTTGTAATGATGAATTTTTATAAAATAGTTCCACTTAGTATTATTTTTTTTTTTAAATTCTCCATTAGATCATAAACTCAATTGTGGAGCTTATGGGATGTCAAGAAGGACCAATCAATCTAGATGTTTGAGTTTTTTTTGTGGTCATAAAGTGACTATAAATTTCTACTGGAAACTGGAAAGTTGGAAGTTAATGGTTAAAGTCATATAGTGTATGAAAATGATTTTGGGAGAAGTATATAAAGGATCATAAACTTAGTGTAAGGTTTAGAAGTCCATCATATGATTGTTACATTGAATTGGGCATTAGCCTAACCGAGTGTAACTTGTGTTTTGTTGTGTTTAGATTGTGTGTAAGATTTTGTCAAGTAGTTGAGCATTAGGTGAGTTTTATTGTTTTATAGTTCCTATTTACTATGTTTTTTTTTTTTTTTTTTTTTTTTTTTTTTTTTTATATTTTTTTTTAGGATGGAAATGATGCAATGTATGTTTTGAAATGTTTTAATTGCTTTGATTATGTGGTTTTTAAAATGGACGTTATGGGACTTGTATGAAGCGATTATTTGTTATGTGCTATATTGTTATTGATTTTGGATCGGTGTTGGCGGACTAACGTTCCTTACCTAATTTATGTTTTGGATCGGGCGGTAACGACTCAATACCCACAATGTGATGGATTTGGCTTTGGGTGTATGTTTTCTCACCCATAGCTTGGCGCTTTGGAACATGGGGATCACGTTTCCGTCATAGGATTTGGCTTGTTTTGGATGAATACATGTTTGCCTGTATAATAGTTGCATACTGTCATGTCATGTTTTTTGTGTTCTAATCACAGTTAATGTATTTAAAGCTTGAATTGTTTTGTGTCGATCTTCCTATGACATCTCAACCATACGGTTATGTTGGTCGTTATTTTATAAACATCAGTTTTTAGATGGTGAGCATCGGTGGGGGTTTTGTAGCTAAAAGTGGCAAGAGAAGACTCCTTTAAGATTTGCATATGGTGTTTTTTATTCTGTTTTTTTCATTTCGTACTTGTTCATTGGATTATTCTTGAATGATGTTTTATTTCTTAGGTTTGTGAGTCATGTTAAGTCTTTGTATTAATGAGACCCTTTGTTAGCCTCAAAATATTGAGTCGAACATGAAGTTCGTTCATTATGTATTTAAGTCTCGGTCAATCAATTAGTTAACGTTGTAATAGGAAAACATCGAGAATCGGGCTCGATAGTTAATCTAATATTGTATATGTTTCGGCTTTAATCCCAAGCAAAACCCGAGCCCGGATCCTAGTCAATTATCCCGAACGTCACTTAATGTGTCGGGGTATATAAGTAACTTTTCCTCTTTGGAAAAGTTAGTTGTTCATTCTAAAATAATTTTCCTTTTCCTATTTTCTCTCATCTCTCTCTCTCTCTATTCTTTCTCTCTCTACAAAAACAACTCACCTCTCTTCTCTTTTCTAGTTCTAATTCGTGTATGTTATATGTTATGAAGTGTTAACGGGATCCTACAATTGGTATCAAGAAGCAATGGGTTGGATTTTTGTTTGATTTCTTCATGGTTGGAATTTAGCAAATTCGTGGTTATTTTTGTTTATTTAAAAAAGCCCCACGGCTCAAAAAGATTATTTGGGCTTACTTTGTTGGTTAATCTTGTGGTTATTCATGCTTATAAATGCTAAGGAAGAAGTATTGTTGCTCTCTTCAAAAGGGGGGGAAATGATACCACAAGCCTCAAGTTTCGAAATTCTAGCTTAAAAGTTTTCGAATTTTTATTGTGTTCTTCGTGGGAAGGTTGATAATTTTGGACGAGTTCTCAATGCAAATACAGATGTTTAAGGTGTGTTTAAACTTGATATACACACATAGTATTGCATGTTTTAACTTTGAATCGTGGTTAAAAAGCCTCAAAGGGATTGATGTTGCTTAAATCGAGCTCAGTGTTCTATCGTGGGAGTGGTTAATAATATTGTTTCAAGCGGCGACTTGGAAACCATATGGAAAAAGATCCATGATTGTAGGATTTTTTTGTGTCTCGGAGGTTTGACTTGGTAAACGGCGAGTGTCGCTTAATTAATTAATGTATTGTGGGCAATGCGTCGATACCTATCAGGTTAACGGGCATACTTGCTTATTTATTGCCAAAAATATAAAGTAACTTTTGGCCAATTTAAAAAATACACGGGCGAGTTGCTTGAATAAAAACCCACAGCGAGTTAACTAAACTTGGCGGCGAGTTGTCAATTAACATGGCGGTTTGCTAAATTAATGTGACGGCCAGTTAACTAATCAGACGGCGAGTTACTAAGTCACGGCGGTTTGGTGAATTTCATCTTAGGCAGCGAGTTGCAAGAAATAGTTGATTAAAAAAAAAGTTGAGTAATATGTAATTTTTTATTATAGCCTTTTCTAACTTATTTATACATCAATTCAAATTTTGGTTATAGGGTTAAAAAAAATTCGGTCGAAACACCTTTTAGCGACACTTTTTGGCTGGGGATGATTAAGTAAAAATCTAATTTTTTTCCTAGCAATTTTTGCTTATTTTTACACCCAAATTTATGATTTTGGTAAAATAATGGTAAAATTTATTTTTTTTCATAATCCAACTGCGCCGAATTCCCAATTAATCATCAACCAAAAACCAAATCCAAACAACTTCAAAAAACATTCCTATTATTCATTCACGGTTTTTTTATTGATTTTGTAAAATCCCGTTAACTTGTTATCGGCTTAAATTCATTAGACGTGTAGTATCCCTTGAACGTTTAATTGCTTAACATAACCACCAACTTCAATCAACATACATCCACTTAGATCCAAATATCTTTTACACTTCATAAATTCACGTTTTAAAATGGAAACAAAGAATATTATCTTCGGGTTCTGTTTTAGAAGGAACCCAGTGTTTACAGAACAAACTGCGATGCAAGCAAAAGAATTTAAACAGGAAAACTCCTGGAACAAATTGAATGCTATCAAGACAAACATTCTGCATCTCTCGAGCTCAACCACTCATTTTGACTACGAGTTTTTTAGAAGTAGCTTTTCAACACGACTCTGTGATGCGAATGAAGGACTTTTCAGGTCTGCGCTATCTCGAAACATGCAGAATTTGGAAATGCAATTCAACAATGAAACACTTCACGAGAAGGATTCCAATTCTGAATTACGTGCGATCAAAGGGCAGTTTGAACATTTCATACATTCAATGCTGTTCAAGACTTTTCCAGGTCTAATTACAAAAGGCTCAAAATTATTAACAAGATTTCAATGATGACACTACCATGGTGCTCAAACCTTCAAGGAAACAATAATTCAAAACATGGACTCCATTGCACAATGTATGGTTGAAAGAGCAAGTCATGAGCAAGAGCTTAAGATGACGTTGAAAAGGTTGAATGAAAGTCAGGTACAGATTCAAGAGTGCACGGTTCAAAAGGTTCAATCATCGGTTACAAGTTCAGGAGATGAAACAAGCAGTGGGATTGTATCAGAAGAAGAGATTGATAAGAAGGAATTGGAAGCACATTATGGTTTCATGGTAAAAAATCCGCAGGAAGGTACTAACCCTGCAGAATCAAGTTCTACTGATACGCCATTGGAACAGGTACAAAACAATGATGAAAATAATGTGTTTGCCAATGAAAGACAACATTCTGAGAAAAATTCTGCAGAATGTACTGATGAGCGTGTTGCGCTTGCTAATTTAATTGCAAATTTAACTCTTGATACTGAGGAAAACAAAATGATTTTAAAGCAATTAAAGAAAGCAAACGCATCATTGACTCAAGAACTGAAGGAGTGCAGAAACTAAACCTTGGATTGAGGACTCGGTTTAGGGGCTCTGGGGGAGGCTACTAGTTGTCGGGATAGTTGTCTGATTGCACTTCAGAACAAACATAATGAGTTTGAGAAGTACAAAGCCTTTAATAATCCGCGATTGATTGTGGTCATTCTGTCAAACAAAAGTTAAATGAAACTCTAGGACTATTAGCTCGTAAAGACATTGACATAAAAGAAGGTTTAAAAACTAAAGCCTATGAAATTTCAGTTGTCAATCAGAAACACGATGAGTTAGTCAAAAAGAGTCTTTTAACTAAGTCATAATTTGAAGGTCAACTCAAAGAGAAAAGTAAGGTCATTTCGGATTTAAAGGTTAAGGATTTGATGAGATTTTGACAAAATGATTGAATTGGACAAAACAAATTATGTTTTTGATTGAAATTCTTTATAAACGCAATTAATCCAATTCAGACCATTCAATATGTTAGCACCAAAATGCGCAAATAATATTGGTAGATCATCCATTTGCTTAACCATAATTCCTCAAGATAGCCCTTCAATATGAATTAACCATGTTTGTATGAGATCCCATATGATACTTCTGATCCTGCAAAACAGATTTTGCCCCAATAGGGAAGACTCTCAGTGGGACTCTTGAAAAAGAGAGTTGATCAATAATTAAATAAAGGACACAAGTGAAACCATTTGATTATACAATATCAAAACGTCTTTATGAAATTTTCAAAACAACTTCCTAAAACTTATCTTTGATCGTTGGAAGCGCTAAAGAAGTTAGGAAGGCAATGTGGAGATAAACATTTGTTTAGGAACATAAGCCAAACATTGCTTAAAAACGTTTGCTTTTCTACCCGTATCGGAAATCCATTAGTAAAAAATAGACAAGATAAAACGGAATTGACAAAACCAACTTTAAATTCATTTTAAAACGATTATGAACAGCTTAGTATATTCATACTAGGAGTTCTTTTGTACCCAACTGTATGATTTGGGAAGTTTTGATAAAATCATTATTGATGCCTCTTTTCGTAATAAAAACTATAAATGGACAAGGTTATTGTTTTGTTATTGAAACTATAAAACGGAAATGCATGAAGGGACTTTGAGTACGTTGAATTGAATCCCTTGAAAATGAGAATTGACGAGCTGAATCTGAAAAGGCTTGATTTTTCAAAAAAACATATATGATCTACTTCTCGAAGAGTGTGTGTCCTAAAGATGTTTTATGTTCATATCTGCATTCTCTTGTCTGAAATTTTATGCTCATACTGAATTACAATGCTTGTACTCTTCATTAATGTCAAGAATGTGATTTCTTGCATAAAAAGCTTTCGGAAACATATTAATTTGTTAACAAAGAAGTTGTTCATAATAATTTGTTAAAAAAAGGTTTTTCTTAACTTGGGATAATAAACTTGATTTCTCTTGGAACTTGCTTTACAACATTGTAAAGAACACTTGAAAAAAATCTCAGTTTTGCAAAAGAAAACGGACAAATGTATTTCGAAATAACTGACAATATTCTGAATTTACAGGGATTTGAAAGCTCAATGCAAAGACAAGAAAACATCTGCAATAAGTGAGTTGAAGATTCTCATCGAGAACTGCAAGGGAAAGTCTGTGGAAACTCAGTTGATAAACCATCTGTTGTTCGGACAAACCATATGCTCCTCGATTTCCAAAAATATTTAGATATTTTCTTTTTAGAAAATATCTCATATATATATATAGATATTTTCTTTTTGAAAATATCTAATTCTCATAATATCTTTTTTTTCTAAATCAAAAATCATCTCTCACTCATTTCTCTATCATCTCTCTTTCTCCTTTCTTGGTTCGATTCGTGTTATGAAGTGAAGTAAATCGGGATCCTACAATTGGTATCAGAGCCAAGGGAAAAAGTAGGCTCAAATCCAAAGCATGTGTCACATTAGTCACCAAGGGAAAAAGTAGGCTCAAATGACATGGTTCATAACTACTACCTAGAGAAAGCTAAGAAAAGTGCACAACTTCAGAAAGACAAAGAAGTGAATGGAAAACCTAGTATGATTGATCATGCTAGATTACCCAACACTGCTAATGGTTGCAAACCAAAACCTAGGAATTGGCAAGCATCAATGAGTAGTCGGGTTTCAAACAAAGATGTTCACTTAGGAGAACATAGGAAACAAAAGCCTTTCTTGAAGTTCAATGAATTGCAATGTCCTACATGCAAAAAGTGCCTTTACAGTGCAAATCATGATGAATGCGTCTTAGAATACCTCTCAAGGTTAAATCCTCGTGCCTCTGCACAGAATAAGGATGCAAAATCCCATAAGACAACAAAGAGATATATGCCCGTAGAAAAGTCAAGTGCATCTAAGAAACCAGAAAGACAGATCCCCACAGGACATAGGTTCTCAAACAAAAAGACTACCACTGTCCCTGAGAAAACAAGGACTCCTAGATCTTGTCTTAGGTGGCAACCAACGGGTAGAATTCTCAAGACTGTTTGTCTTAGGTGGGTTCCAACTGGAAAACTACTCAACTCTTGCACGGGCAAGGTTGACATTGAACCCGCGCATGGTTCAGTAGTAGATATCCCTCATATTCATGCATGCAAACAAACTCTGGGTTTAAGTGCAGGTACGTCATTCAATGGTCAAAAACAACAACGAATTGACATAACTGCAGATGCACTATACAATGAAAAGCAAGAAAATCTCAGAGTGTGGTTGCTAAAATTTTTGATATCTAAGAAACCAGTGCCAGAATGGTTTCACAAAAGATGAAATCTCAGATGACGTTTGAACAACGCAGTTCAAGCCTCGGTCATCAATGTCAAATGACGTTTGAACACAACAGTTCAAGCCTCGGTCGTCAATGTCAAATGGCGTCTGCTGAAAATAACACTTCAGGCCCCGTTCCTCAATGTTCAAATGACGTCTGTTCACATCAGTTCAGGCCTCGTTCTTCATCAAATGACTTCTGATCATAACCGTTCAGAACTCGGAATTCAAGACCACAGCAATGAACAGTCAAGTTCAAAGCTGGTTCCAAAAGTTGTTCCTTAAGCAAACAAGACAGCTACGTCACGACAAGTGTTGGAATTACTATTCCACCTTCACATAGCAATGCTGAGGACAACAGGTATATATATACAAATACAAAATCTGAAAAATAGAAAATTTCCAAAAAGAATCTTCTCGACATGTCTCTTGGAATCGATAACATTTACGTGCTTAGAAATGTCGATTAACATTGACACGGGTGTGTAAATGAAGTTCGAGCGAGAGTTTCAAATAGTTTCAAAACATGTCATTTCTAATTTTCTAAATGGCTTATGTGCAAATGTCAGTACATAACCCGGACTTCAAATAAAGGAAGGTTTATAACTTATCCTCACAACGAGAAAATTAACGTTTCTCGGTCTTGAGCTGTTCTTACAAGACATTCAATGTTTTTAGCTCAAGAAAAAGGATAGTGTACGTTTCAGTGCGCTTACCCTTACCGTTAGAAGAGAAGTCCTCTAACATCTGGTTTTTCAAAAAGTTGAACACAATTTTTCAAGAATTTCTCGATGACAATTCATAATCTTTCAAAATTGTGTGTTCAACACTCCATCCCTCACAATGCATCAAAAAACAAAACAATTTCTCAATGGTCCTATTTATGAGGTGGAGTATTTTGAAAACAAAGTTTTTCATATTCTTGATACATCAACAAACGACAACTCTTTATGTATTCAAAACAATATCAAAATGTTCCAACCATTCATACTGGATAAATATTTTCCTCCTAACAAATTTTCAAGACACGTTTTAATCACAAGTATTTCAAAAACTAAGTGTTAATTATTTAAACTAAGTAGAGAAATGGTATTAAAATATGATCTATTCAACTCAATGTGCTGAAAAATGAAAAAGGTTTTATGGTTCGATTCTATACCCAACAACATCTTAATTTCACGACGATTCTAAAGTCATAAGGTGTTTTAGGTTAAGGAATCAATCCTAGAATCTAACCAAGAACCGGAGATCTACCAAAGTGATAATCCAAAGTTGAGAAAATAGCAGTCCTTAGTATGATTGGAGGATAATGTATATGTGAACAATGCCGACGTAAGATTAAAAGTGAAACTCGGAACAATCACAACAAGGTGTTAGTAATGAACGTCTGGAAAGCATGAAAGGCATGCAGAAGAAAAAGAAATGTGATGTGATGAAAGGGTCTAAAGAAAAAGAAGCCTCCAACAACATAAGAGCAGAAAACGGTCCAATACATATGCTGTCAGAATCACATGTTGATACTGACATGAAAACACATCATGACCCCTTGAGCAATGCATAACCCTTCCTAGCCATTTGGGTTTCTCTCAACAGAAACTTGTCTCATTTGTCACGGAGATACACACGTTATCTATTGGCATCTCACTCTGAGATCGTTGATATTGAATAGGTGGCAATCTGCTCTAGCCTCCGAGTACTAAAACCAAAATGCACTAATTGAGTCTAGGGCCAAAAGATCAATAAAAATCTCGTTAGGACCCATTCCATTTCAAACACATGTTGAACATCATCAAGTTCACAAGTTGTTAACAAGAGTCCTACGCAATATCCTTGTGATATTTGCCAGAACATCAGAGTGATACTTTTAGTATTCACAATGAAGATGGAAATCCTGCTTGAGTCAACCTCAAACAAGCTCTCGGTAGGTGACTTACGAGATTCTATATGAATCAAACTTGTGACAACTCGGTATCGATTTGGTCCAGTAAATGAATTGACGGTTGATGAATTTTGATACAAGCTTAAAACTCCTGATGTGTTACAAAAATGCTTTTACAAGTAACACGTCGATTGATTTTCAAATCAATTTTCTTGATTATCACTAACGTAAACTTGTAGGTTAAAACGGTGGTGACAGTATCCCAATCAACCAAATTCGATTCACTACCACATGTTCATGCTCATTCTACAAAGACAATCTATCATGAAAGCTCAAGATTTAAAAGATAAAGACTTCCGCTAACTCTGATTTGAAGCTTTCAAGATGAGGCATAGTAAGAGAATATTGGACAAAGACACAAGATCGCAAGATGTCAAAGACGATAAAGACAATGACAAAGGCTCAAAGTCTAGATCGCAAAGCATGAAGGAACAAACCTACAACAAAGAACACAGAGAAAGACCAAGACCACATGAGCTTAACGACGAAAGCAATCTCATTGATCTCATGAAGGAGTGTCGTCAATGAACTCACTTCGGGGGAGATTGTTAGCCTCAAAATATTGAGCCAAACAGGAAGTTCGTTCATTACGTGTACGAGTCTCAGTCATTTAATTAGTTAATGTTGTAATAGTATAATATCGGGAATCAGGCTCGATAGTTAAGCTAATATTGTATATGTTCCGGGTTTAATCCCAAGCAAAACCCGAGCCCGGGTCCTAGTCAAATATCCCGCACGTCACTTTAAAGTGTCAGGGTATATATACCTTTTCCTCTTTGGAAAAGGTAAGAAAGAGTTCACTTTAATATATCTTTCTCGTTTCCTTTTCTACATTCTCTCTCAACTCTCTCTCTTGTTTCTCTCTTTAAAACCTTCATTTCTTCTTCTCTTTTCTTCTTCGATTCGTGTTGTATGATATGAAGTGAAGTGTTATACGGGATCCTACATTTCTGAAGACTCTCGTGTTCGGTGTTTTGTCCCGGTCCACTCGAGCTTCCCAGCCTTTGCTTGCCATTAGTTTGAGGAAATCCAATATTCTAAGATTATTATCGACTAACATTTATCTTTTAGCACACTTGATAAACGGCTTAAGATTTTTGTTTGATACTTTCTTCATGCTTAGATTATGCTTTCGACTTTTTGAGTTCTAGTATGGGGTTTTTTAAGTCTTAGGCTAGGAAACATTGAGGACAATGTTTAATTTTAGTATGGGGTAGTATATCTTCGATATGATCTTACCTACCTTTGCCCGTTGTTCTTACGTACCCCGTTTTCCCACAAAAAATTTAAAAATATAAAAAAATTTTAAAATTTTCAAAAATAAAAACAAAAGTGTTTTGTCACAATTTTGACTTTCCTACTGGGTAGAATAAGAATAAATTTTGACCCGATCGAGCGTGTTGAGCTCTAGCTTATTCCTTAACTTTTAGGCTAAGCATTCGCGGAAATTCGCGAAGAACGAACATTTAAAAATTCAAATTACTACACGGAAACGGCTAACTTGATGAACGGAAAATATCGGGTTGTCA
The DNA here is from genome assembly GCA_026074375.1 of Tanacetum coccineum. Taxonomy (NCBI): domain Eukaryota; kingdom Viridiplantae; phylum Streptophyta; class Magnoliopsida; order Asterales; family Asteraceae; genus Tanacetum; species Tanacetum coccineum. The sequence continues at coordinate 484 of BQNB010048308.1, read as the reverse complement.
CAGCTTTTTCTCCCATAAGCTCTTAACCGGATTAATAATACGTGCTATTTTTGAAGATTAAACTTAAATCAACAATTTTTATGTATTATATAGCAAAAATTTTAGTCTTAGTTCAAACTTATACTTGAATTTTTCAAAAAGAAGTCTTCTCTATATAAAGTAATATTAAAAAAATGATTAAATGATAAAAAGTGAAAAATAATAATAAATATAAACTGTGGGCTGATAAAAGTTTACTGCCTCTTGCCGGCTCACAACCAATGTGGTAGTCTTCTAAAGAAAGCCTATAGTAAGAATAAAATTTCGAGACTGATAAAAGTTTGATGCATCTTGCCGGCTCACAACCGATGTTGCAGCCTTCTAAAAGGTCGAGGGTTACAATTATGTTTAATGTTAAGTTTGAATTAATAAATAAATTTCTTTTTGTTAAATTCAAATATGCTTTTGAACTTTGACTATTCTATTTTAAAGCTATTCGGGAAAC
>BQNB010048307.1:0-42630 GCA_026074375.1 Tanacetum coccineum | reverse complement strand
GCAATGTTTTTGACTTGCCAACTAGTTTATTAAATATTTTGTATAAATAAATTAACAATAAAAGAATTAAAATACAAAAATTAGGTGATAACATAATTTTAGCTTTCTTCAACATGTGACTTCATATTTTTCTACATGTTAGAGTCATCCTAAGATAATATATGTATTATGTATATAAATTTGCAAAATGTAAAAAACGAGACAGAATTGTGCTCGCGCGTTGTGGTGGAGATATTTTATTTTCTTTTCGAGGATAATTACTTAGTTGACTCATCAAGCATTGGTAAATGAGAAAGTACTCAATTCGTGCTGAGATTCTCGACAAACGATAAAATGACAACGTAATAATAAAATTGTGAATAGAAATTTGTTTCATTAATTTTTCAAAATAAAATTAAGGGTGAGAAAAATGTAAATTTATCGAAGGACTATAATGTAAAAAAAATGAACCACCAAGAAAAAAAAAATATATAATTCTATTCAATAAGTACTAATAACGTAAATTTAAAAGGACTAACATGTAATAACAAGCAACCACCAAGGACTAATAATGTATGTTTTTAGAGAAATCTAAGGAATAACACGTATTTAAAATTACCCATCACGAGCTAAAATTGTAAATTAAATTTCACTATTCTTAAGAATAGCCAGGAATAGTGAATTCACTTTGTGAATTGTTATATAGACAATATACCGAGACATGGTTAGGAATAGTGAATTCACTTTGTGAATTGTTATATAGACAATATACCGAGACATGCAAAAAGGGGCGACGCATTATAATACTTATCAGGGCATCATAGGTGCTATTTTGGCACCTATAACATGTTATACACTACTGTATATCAAACTATAAGAGTCAGAAAAATAAAATAAAACCTAAACCCGTTGAAACCTTAATACAAACATGTTACCACGAGTACAAGACACCTTAAAACGTCATTCAACCTAAACATATTTTCAAAAGAAATTGTCATCTTAAAACGACTGTGTCATGTATAGGTCATTTTATGCCACACGGTTGTTGCCATTCCCAAATTACCACTCAACGGGGTGAAAAGGAGGCTTAATACCCTTATAGTTGCTACATATTTGCACGTCGCCCTTGTTCTTGTGAATGGGGATAACTTCAATTAGTCTCTATTCGTCAGGCGTCTTAGCGCTTGTGAAAATCTTGTTGAAAAAGAAAGTTAGCCACTTCACCCCTTCATCTCCGAAGCTCTTCCAGGCTTCTATAGGGATCTGGTCCATGCCTATTACTTTATTTCTTCCCATCTTCTGTAGAGTAACCCTCACTTCACTTTTGGCTGATCCTTGAGTAGTAGCAATCCAAATGTGGGAGTTGGATCGAGCTCTCTACTTTCGCGCTCTCTTCTGGTCTCCTCTTGAGGAAAAGTGAGGAGAAATACTCTCCCCATCTGTTCCTAATATCTACTTCGCTCACAATGGTTTGCCCTCATTTTTGATATATCCAACTTTAATCGACAAAATCAATAAATCATAATTTTCTATCAAATTAACCCACCTTAAACGGTGACATTTTGGCAAGCCCAAAACGATTTTCATCTTTAATATTCCTACAATCCGACCTAATAATGTGTGTGTGAGTCTCGTTATTTGTGTGTGTGTATGTGTCTGGTTTTTTTTACGCGCGTGTATAAGAATTTATGAGAATAACAAATGAAAATAGTGTCGTTTAGTTTAAGCATGAAATAAAACTACAGAGTCATTCTCTAAACGTCGTTGTTTCGTCCGAGTCGAGTCTTAAACGGTCCAAACCCCAACCTTAAACAGTGTCATTTTGGCAAGCCTAAAACGCCATCATTTGCTTCGCTATTGTATAAAAGGGTAACGGATTCATAATATTTTATCATTTCATTTAAATATATGTTCTTATATATATGGTTTCGATCGATTATTATTTTTTATTTGCCAAAATCCAATTAAAAGTAATTTATAAGCTTAGAAATAAATTACTGGCCCAATTAAAATAATTTACCGCTTAAACCCTCGATCCCCACAAAGAGCCAAAGAGGTTATTAGAGTTCCAAAAAATTGAATACGAATCACAAAGAGGCTATAAAGCTAACTACATTGCTTTATGAAATTATCGAAGTTCTTTCTACTTTCTTCTTAATGTAAATGCCTTGCTATATCTCTTATACTATGTATCATTTTTCATAAGATATGTGTTTTAAAAGACGTTTAGATTACTTTTTGATGTTCTCTTAAATCTTATTTGCTCAATTAATTTCTTATATGTGATTGGTATAAATGTTGATAGGATGGAATCACATCCAAATCAAGTCCAAGATGAAAATCATCCATTTACACAGACGAAGAGAGCTAAAAGGTTTTCGGTGTGGAAGGATATGAACGAGGTAATAGAGAATGGTGTGAGAAAAGCCCAATGCATTCATTGTAAAGATGATTTTTTATTAAGTACCACATATGCTACAACAACACTTAAAAGGCATCTTGCAACTTGTGGAGCAAAGAAACTTGCAATGGGTAAGCAGGGTAGCATATCAACATTTCAAGCTTTGAATGATCGTTAATTAAGTCAAAACAAAATTAACTTGATTGTTTGTTCTTTGTAGAAAAAAAAGAAGTTGCTGGTTGATGTTCCTAATATATGAAACTCAATATGGTGCGTCTTGCATTTAATTTTTTAGTTAAGAGTTTCCAAAGCTATGTTTTATCCCGGTTTCTAACTTGTGACCTTCTACTGTTTGTTGTAGGTTTTTTATGTAATATCAAGGTGCTTTTGAGATGGCATTTTATGGTGGATATGAGATGTATTGTTTGTTTTTGTTTTGAATTTTATTATCTTTTTTGTTGTATTTTATCAACCTTGTGGTTCTTTTGTTATAAAGTTTGTTTACTTAAAATGTATGGATCTGTTATTTACTTTGGTTAAAAGATTGGTGGTTGTAATTAGAGGATCATTTGATCAACAATCAACATGGATGACTATCTTATATCAATTTCGTATATGACATGTTATATATCTCATTAGTTGCCAGTCTTGTGATATATTTTTAGTTAAATAACATAATAAACGAGCTTACTCAAATTCAAAAACAATAAAATAAACGAGCTAATCGAGCTTAAATAAACGAGTATCGATCTTATAAACGAGCAATTTGAGCTTGTATATTAGATAGTAAGATAAATAAACGAGTATCGAGTTCGAGCTCGAACAACTATATGATAACGGATCTCGAGTTCGAGTCCCAATAAAAAAAATTATGCGAACTCGAGTCGAGTTCGAGTCGGATAATAGTCAAACGAGCCGAGCCAAAATTGTAAGATACTCGACTCGACTCGGATCGTTAACACCCGGGGGATATGATGTATATATTACCATTTTGAGGATCTCAACGGTAAACCAAATGTACGTGTTAGGCAATCACGATTCTAGGCTTCATGATTATGAATTATTCGCTTGGGGCAAATGTTGCCAAAATCCCTAAGCAGTTGGAACCTGTATCATTCAAAGCTTTGACATCTTCTTTAAAGCTCGTAAGCAGGCCTTTAACACTAAGGCTACTATGTTGAAACATTAAAAGCTAAAAATCAAAAAATGCCGATCAAAAGGAAAATTTAAATCAATGATGAAAAAGAAAAAAGAGCAAAGTTGCACTCAAGCACGAATGATGTTGCATAGGTTTGGATAAAACGAACTAAACAAGTTGTATGTTTTTGTTTTTGTGTTATGGTAAGTAATTGAACAATATCTTTTATTTGGGCATGCTTTTGTCGACCACCAACGTACGTTTCTTACTTTTCATGTTTCCATGATGTTTAAATATAAAGTATAGGTATTGTAGATTCACAAAAAGATGTGAATTAGCGGGAACATCCTGATTTCAGGTGTCTTTTGGCACCAGTTATTGTCCACCCCATAAGGAATAGCTCCGACAACTCTTTTGTCTCATTGGAGCACCAACTGAAGTAGACAGGAGCCGAGACTCGAACCCTTGGTCTTTTATCCACCAAATCTTTTCAGTAAGCCAATGAGTTTTTGAAAATGAGTACCAACTGAACCAAAGATCATTTAATATATAGGCACTGTAGATGTCACAATGTTAGATAACTAAATTTGTTACATACAACATGATATAGCATTAAACATTAAATTTGTTAGATAACTAAATTTGTAGATGTCACAATGTTAGATAACTAAATTTGTTAGATAACTAAATTTTTCCTCATCAAAGAGCTTCATGTTCTTTTAAGAAAGTTAAAGCATTAAGTTTTTTAAAATTTTGATACTCAGGTATAGATGGTAACGAGATTTTTAACCCATGCTCCGCTGTGGAGCGTGAGCTTTTACGTTAATGTATGTTAAAGTGAGTTGTTCGTTAAAGACGGATGTCTGACAATGGGTAAAACAAATGGACTATTTACGTAAATTTTCACGGATTGCTTCTGCAGTGACAGGTAAACGGAAGGAATTTTTTGTGTACATATTTGTTAAATTGTCAGTCATTAAGGACTAGCTTTGTAACGGAACGATAACCCAAGGACTATTTTCATATAGTATTCACTTAGGGTTGGTTCAATAAGGACTAACTTTACAAATGACTGATAACTCAAGGACGTTTTGGTAAAATATCGTCATTAAAGACTAACTTTGCAACAGACCGATAACCCCAATGACTATTTCTGTATATTTTTTCCTCTGAGTTGATGAAAAAATCACGAATCCTAAGACATATTGCTAAATGTTATATAGGTATAATTTACAATTAAGTAAACTCCAAAAACACATCCGTGTAGTTTCCTTATTTTTACACTATACATTCTTGTCAGAAAAGTTGAGACATATACATCCATCTGTGAATAAATGTTAGACATTATACATTCTAACAAGAGGGTGTATTCATCCTTTTTGGTTTTACATGGATGTATTCATCATTTTGCTATTAAATTCTAACAATAGGGTGTATGCACCCACGCTCACACAAAAATACTTACAAACACATAAAAACACATAATTGAGCCACCCTCAAATTCTATTTTGTCTTCATCAAAAAGAACTCATCCAGACACCCCAAACCCAAAAAACTTATTTCAAGATGGTTTGTGTGTGTGTATGTGATGTGAGAGGAGAGGAGATAGGTTATGGATTGCTTGAGGAGGGCTAGATTGGGTTATGGGGAGTGAATGTTTGAAGACGGTGTGCGAGCGTAAAGATGTCGTAAAGAGAATCTTGTTTAGAACGATGGAGAATGCAATTTTGATACCTGAGAGTTGTATTGATCGTATTTCATGAGGGGGTTGAAGTACTGGAATGGCGAGATTTTATGGGGTTGATTGTGGGTCTTGTAAGACACTTTGATGTCAATACATTTTCGATGATGATGAGATGCATGTGTTGAGAGAGAGAATCGTGAGTCAGTCTGGAGAGTTTGAGAAGTGATTTTGTTGTGACGGTTATGAGGACAAGTTAGAGGTTTTGAGTATTTATGTTTTTGAATTGATCTGAGTTGAAGACTGAGAAGTTAGTATGAGTGACGGTTGTGATGTAAGGATGTGAATGTGAGAGAGGAGTTCGTGATTGTGGTTTATTTAGGTTAAGAAAATGAAAATAGGTAGTTCAGTAAAATAAATATTAAGGGAAGAAATGATGTTGATAATAATAACTCCTCATTTTTCATACTATATGGTTCAAATTAATTTCAAACAAAACTCTTATGAATTATTCTCTTCCACCATCACCACCCACCATCTACCACCACCACCCACCATCTACCACCACCCACCACCACCAGACCAACACCACCACCACCCGACATGACCACCACCAGCCACCCACCCACCACCACCTACCACAGCTCACACACGTACGAGCGCACCCACGTACACACACAAATACTTAGAAACACATAAAACACACATAGTCAAGCCACCATCAGATTCTATTTTGTCTTCTTCAAACAGATCTCATCCAGACACCCCAAAGCCTAAAAACTTATTTCAAGATAGTTTTGTGTGTGTGTGCGTAAGAAAGAGAGAGAGAGCGAGAGATTTGTGGTGGTTTATATAGGTTAAGAAAATGAAAATAGGTAGTTCATTAAAATAAATATTAAGAGAAAAAATGATGTTGATAATAATAATAATAAGAATGATAATAATGATAATAGTAGTGGTAGTGATAGTGGTAGTGGTAGTGGTGGTGGTGGTGGTGGTGGTTGTAATGGTAGTGGTGGTGGTGATGGTGGTGGTGGTGGTGGTAGTGGTGGTAGTGGTGGTGATGATAGTAGTCGTAGTAGTGGTCGTAGTAGTAGTGGTTGTAGTAGTGGTGGTGATAGTAGTAGTAAAAATAAATTAATAAAAAACAAAAAATTAGAAATAAATAAACAAATATAAAAATGTCTGCAAAATAGGTCCGTGTAAAAGCAAAAACACGAAAACATCCCTCTTGTTTGAACCTCGTTAGTAGATAACCGAAAAATTTTGCATCGTTCTTCCCGAGGGATGTATAAAATCTAACGTTTATTGACGGAGAGATGTATATTTCCTAATTTTTCTGACGGTGATGTATGGTATGAAAATGAGCAAACCATAAGGATGTATTTTAGAGTTTACTTATTACAATTATCTAAAACACGAAGTTGAAAATCAGAGTTTTTGTCGCAATCAAACTTGACCGATAATAGAGCTCGATTTTGCCACTGCCAAAATTGAGTTGTATCACTGACTAATAAAAAGTTAAAAACTGAATTCGTTTTTGTCAACATTTGCTAAACTTATTGTAACCCTTTCACTTTCTGTGTTTTGAATATTCTAATTTAGTCATTTGACTATTTGATGTTTGTCAGTTTCGTTAGAACTTGTACCGTGTTGACGGTGGTGGATTTATGTGAAATAATGTGATTGAGGTGATTTATGGTTATATGGTGTATAATAATCCTTTTTAGAGGATATTATTATGTTGATTGTGTTCCGGGTGGTTTGACCCACGAATAGCGTGAAATGCCGAAAACGAGTCCCGACACGTCCGATAATGTTCAAAATGAGTTTTGGGGAATTTCAAATGGAAATATGTCGTGTAAATACTCTAGGTTATTGGCAAAGTATTTTTAAGATGAATAAAAATGCTAAGTAACTTTGGGAAATATTTTTCGATCACGGTTTTTGAGATTTAAGTGAACCCGACACGAAAAGAAGCAATCCCGAGCCCCTAGGATGCTCTAACCGGATATGGGACAACAAGGGGAACAAGATGGCTAGTTTTTAGGGTGGCTTGTCCCAACCTTGGTACATATTAGTTTGTTTGATTCCATATCATGCATATCTCATTTTTCTTTCAAAAAAACACACATTTTTTGTGTGTTCCTCTCTTGTTGCGTCCGAATAAAACACACACACACACACTTATAATTTTTGAAACTTGATCAAAAACATGAGAGTTTGGGTACTTCTGGGTTGATTCTAGTGCACGGGTTAACATTTAAACAACGTTTGGGTTGTCTGGTTCGTGTCGATCTTGTTCAAAAGTGACGATTTTTGTAGGTCATCTTATTTCAAATGTTTTTGTACTTTTGAATACCTTATGATGCATAGATGTTAGTTGTACAAGTCGATCGTCGTAAAAATCGAAAACAAGAAAATATAAAGGTTGTTTGGTCTTGGTTTGGGTTCGAAAGTGGAAGAAGGGAAAAAGGGGTTTTGTTAGTTTTAATATTGTGGTCGTGATGGTTAAAAAAGATTTGTTTCTAATTAGCTTATTTTGGATGATAGCTTATTTATAAGTACTTTTTGGCTTATTTTGGGCTTAAGGTGGTTCGAAAACCACAAGGTAGTGAGTAGAAGTATTTTTGGTTATTACCTTAGTATGTCATATTTTTGCGGACTATTTTTATAGCTTATGGTGATAACCAAATATGATACGTAGCTTATTAGCTTATTTTTAAGCTTATGGAATTGGTTTTGGAGCTATTGGGCTCACGGCCCAATAAGCCTCAATAAGCCGTGGCTTATTGAATGCTTATTGTGGTCTGGATTATTTTGTTGGCTATTGTTTTGGACTTATATTTACTAATGGACTTTAGTATTGGGCCTAAAGTATATATATTATACATATAAATATCTTAATGGATCTTTATTGTGCCTTAATTTATGAGTTTTGACGAACTTTGGAAAAATGAGACATACTTGTGAATTGATATTGAAAATAGTTTGGGAAACACGTTTTTGTGAACATTGCGAAATATGGATTTTTGGCATTTTGTCGAAAAATGGTAAATTTGTGGAAAAATTGTTTGAACTTAAAGTCTATACTTAGAATTTCTTTTCTCAAAATGTGATTTCTTGATTTAATAATAAAATATTATTATTTTATTATTTTATTAAATCGACTAAAAGACGAAAAATATACTTTTTGAAACTTTTTTAAATTGTTTAGTATAATTAAATGTTTCGTTTCTTTTATTTAAATGAAGAATTAATGGTAACTAAGAGTGCCGAATAGATTTACCGAAGTATACTATAAGTGTGTATTATAAGAATCTTCTTATATTACTCTATTATATTAAATAGTATAAGTATATACTTTACTATGGTATGAGTTGAAGTACGATACTTTTAAAGTTAAGTTGTCAACCATTACACCACTAAAAATGTTAAGAATAACCGTACAACACGCATCTGACAACTATGTATCAAACCAGAAAGCTGTTTTGGAAATGAGAGTCTAATTGGAACATTAATTGGACTAGATCGTGTTCGGACGTCGTTGCATTTGCTTATGTGATCTCGTAGCCCCACTTTTTAAATCTTTTCTGTTGGGGAAAAATGATACTCAAATGTATTTTGAACTGTGCGAAATGTGGTTTTAGTTTTTGGGACAATTTATGTGCTTATGACTGCTATGTGAATGATATGTGTTGGTACGATATGTTGTGTGGAACTTTCTGTGTGGGACTTGTGAACTTCGCCCTATATATAGTTCCAGCTGGTAGGCTTGAGGTGCGGTAAGACATTCGGGGTTGCGAACCTAAGAGCGGTGGTACACGTTGGTGATAAGACTAGCGGGGATGCTAAGTCATGAGTTTGTGATTGTTTGCATATATTTACTGTCATATAGCACAATTGTCCAACTGTTCGAAATATTGGCACAGCGACTGGGTTTCTTCAAATCTACGAGCTCACCAACATTATTGTTGACGTTTTCGAGTATCATTTTCAGATAAAGGAAATGGTCAGTAGATTTGTGATGCATGTTAGCAGACTTTAAGTGTACCTTATATGGATCATGTTTGAGAGGTCTTGCTTTTGAAGTATGTTATGGATTGTGCCTTGAGGATTGATGTTAAAGATTGTATGGACCCCTGCGTGGGCATTTGGATTTGTATGCGACTATGTGATGTGTTCTTGTTGGGATTTCACTCAAGTCTGTTCTTGAGGTGGATGATCTTCATGAAACTTTTTATTTATGCATCTTAGTTTTTCTCTATTATATATCTTGTGTTATGATTAATCATTATGTTGCAATCTTGTGTTTCTGTCTTTGTCGGGGTGTGACAGATTGGTCATTAGATCCAAGGTTATAGAGAACTAGGTGGTTTGGCCTAGACTATAACCAAGGAACCTTCATATAGTTGCCTAGTAGGACCTATGTGCGCGGTGTTTCGCTTATACGTGCTTAGGTGGTTATATGGTGTATAGCATTAGTTAAGTCATTCATTGAAATGGGTGATCCTAATACTGGGTACGACTGGGAAAGGATACAGATATAAATATGGTGGCCAACGTAGTTTATAAACGTATCACGACTCACGCGTGTTTCGTATTATTGTTCACACAAATCGGTGTTATACCTTATGGCCGTAATTTTTATATCACTATATATATATATATATATATATATATATATATATATATATATATATATATTTTATATATAATATATTTATATATTTATATATATGGGGTATTTTAAGGACACATTTTAAGTTAACCTTTCCCTACACTACCTATTGTTGACCCATGTTATACCTCATGAAGATAATGCTGACAATGGTTATCAAACCTAAAGTGCTGAACCGGCTGCTGCCGCATCACGAGGAGGGGGAACGGGTGGACGAGCTGGTAGAGGTGGTGGTAGAACTGGAGGTCGATCTGGTGATCAGGGTAATGGTAGGATTGATGGTCAAGGTGGCCAAGTAGGTGGCCAAGGTAGTGAGGTGAATGACGGTGTTGACGGAGTCCTCGACTTCTCCACCATCATTGCACAGCAGTTGCAAAATTTACTTCCCACTATTGTAGCCCAAGTAGGCGACCAAGGTAGAGGTCAAGGGAATGGTAGGAATCAAAACGGCGATGCCATCAATGACAACATCATAGGTGATGTTAGGAATGTCATTGAGAACAACGACCGTAGGGGTTGTACCTATAAAGGAGTTGGTTAGCTTTACCATAAGGGAGATATTGATTGGAGGGAGGTGCTATAGTTTACACCATTTGGATTGAAAAGATGGAGTCCGTTCAGGATATGAGTGGTTGTGGGGATAACCAAAAAGTGAAGTACACTGGTGGTTCTTTTGTCGGTAAGGCTTTAACATGGTGTAATTCTCAGATTCGCACATTAGGTCAAGAAGTTGTTGTAGATATGTCATGGGATAACTTTAACGTATTGATGAGGGAAGAGTTTTGTCCTAGTAATGAGATGCATAAGTTGGAAACTGAGTTATGGAATCACGCCATGGTCGGGGTCGGCCATGCTGCGTATACTGATAGGTTCCATGAGTTGGCTAGGTTAGTTCCTCATTTAGTAACCCCGAAAAACAGAAGGATTGAGATGTACGTGTATGGCCTTGCTCCACAGATCTGAGGGATGGTGGCGGCAACTGAGCCATCAATCATTCAAAAGGCTATGCATATTGCTGGCATACTGACTGATGAAGCCCTTAGGAATGGGTCAATCAAAAAGAACCCTAAGAAGAGAGGAAATAGGAGAGAACCTAGCAAGGATAGGAAAGGAATGGACGATAATAAGAGGACTAGGACTAGAAATGCTTTTGTTATAACCGCAAACCCTGTTAGGAGAGAATACACGCGTACGGCACCCAAGTGTACCGCCTGTAACTTTCACCATCCACCTGAGACACTCTATCGTAGTTGTTTCAACTTTAATAGTCCAAGACATTTTGCTAAGGATTGTAGAGTGGTGCCTAGGAATGTGAACCCCGTCAATGCTAGAAACCCAACTGTTAGGGCCTATTACGAGTGTGGTAGTACAGATCATATCAAGGCAGCATATCCTAGGTTGAATCAGGCTTAGAGGCACGGGGGAAACCATCAAAACCAAGTCGTGGCTGTTAATAGGGGTCAAGGTCGTGGGAACAACGGTAACTAGGCACATGGAAGGGCGTTTATGTTGGGAGCAGAGGAGGCTCATCAAGACCCGAACATCGTGATAGGTACGTTCACTTTGAACAATCATTATGCCACAACCTTATTTGACTCTGGTGCCGACTATAGTTTTGTCTCTACTACTTTCATACATCTATTAGGCATAAAACCCAGTGACTTAGGATTTAGTTATAAGATTGAGATAGCTAGCGGGCACCTAGTAGAAATCGATAAGGTCATTAAGGGTTGCAAACTAGAAATAGAAAGTCACGAGTTTGATATTAATTTGATACCATTTGGAAGCGGGAGTTTTGATATAATCATAGGAATGGATTGGTTGTCTAACCATAAGGCTGAGATAATTTGCCACTAGAAAGTAGTGAGGATACCACTACCATACGGCAAAGTGTTTAGAGTTATAGGATAAAGACTAGAGGAGAAAATGAGGCATGTTATGAGTGCTAAGGCCAAACAACAAAAACAAGAGGAGATTGTTGTAGTTGGAGACTTTCCCGAGGAATTTTCGGATGACCTATCAGGATTACCACCTATTTGAGAAATCAAGTTTCGGATTGAGTTAGTCCCTGGAGCAATACCGGTCGCGAAATCTCCCTATCGATTGGCACCTTCTGAAATGGAGGAGTTGTCGGGTTAACTCAAGGAAATCCAGGACAAAGGTTTCATTCGACTAAGCTCGTCGCCTTGAGAAGCACCGATATTCTTTGTGAAGAAGAAGGATGGGTCCTTTAGGATGTGTATTGATTATAGAGAGCTGAACAAGATGACCATTAAGAACCGTTATCCACTCCCTAGGATAGACGATCTATTCGATCAACTTCAAGGATCACAATACTTCTCTAAGATAGATCTTAGGTCCGGATACCCTCAACTGAGAGTGCATGAGGATGACATTCCAAAGACTACGTTTAGAACTCGTTATGGACATTTCGAGTTCACAGTAAAGCCTTATGGTTTGACTAACGCGTCAGCGGTATTTATGGATCTAATGAACCGAGTGTGTAGGCCGTATCTAGACAAGTTTGTGTTAGTGTTCATTGATGATATTTTGGTTTATTCTAAGACGCGGGAAGAGCATGAAGTGCACCTAAGGCTAGTCTTAGAATTGCTCAAGAAAGAGAAACTATATGCTAAGTTTTCCAAGTGTGAATTCTGGTTGCGAGAAGTACAGTTTCTTAGACATGTGATTAATGGAGATGGTATTCATGTAGACCCTAGTAAGATTAAAACTGTAAAGAATTGGGAGGACCCTAGAACTCCATCTGAAGTTCGCTCCTTCATAAGATTGGCAGGGTATTACCATAGATTCATTGAGAACTTTTCTAAGATATCTAAGCCGCTTACTGTCTTGACTCAGAAAAGTAACACCATTAATTGGGGTGAAGAGCAGGAGAATGCATTTCAAACTTTGAAGGGTAAGTTGTGCGATGCACCTGTTCTAGCTCTCCCCGATGGACCAGAAGATTTTGTGGTATATTGTGATGCATCCGGGTTAGGGCTAGGTAGTGTGTTGATGCAAAGAGGTAAGGTTATAGCGTATGCGTCTAGGCAGTTGAAAATTGATGAGAAGAATTACACCACCCATGATTTGGAACTGGGTGCGGTTGTGTTTGCCCTTAAGATCTGGAGACATTATCTGTATATGACAAAGAGTGTCATATATACCAATCATAAGAGTCTCCAACATATCTTTAGATAGAAGGAACTGAACATGCGACAGCGTCGCTGGATAGAGCTTTTTAGTGATTATGACTGTGAAATTCGCTACCATCCTGGTAAGGCGAATGTAGTAGTTGATGCACTGAGTAGGAAAGAGAGAGTGAAACATAAGAGAGTTCAAGCTATGAATATGACCCTTCAGTCGAGTAACAAGGATAAGATACTAGCGACGCAGAAGGAGGCATGTGATGAGTCTGTGGGATTGCAGAGAGGTTTAGATGAGATGATAGAACATAGGAGTGATGGATCTTTGTACTAACTGGATCGAATATGGGTTCCTTTGAAGGGTGATGTGAGAACCCTGATAATGGACGAAGCGCATAAGTCAAAGTACTCTGTACACCCAGGAGCTGATAAGATGTATTATGACCTTAGAGATAGGTATTGGTGGCCGAGAATGAAGAAAGTTATAGCGGTATATGTTAGTATGTGTTTGACTTGTTTGAAGGTTAAAGCTGAGCATCAAATGTCGTCTGGCTTGCTTTAGCAACATGAGATTCCCGAATAGAAATAGGAAGGGATAGCAGTAGATTTTGTTACGAAGTTACCGAGGACTAGTAGTGGGCATGACACAATCTGGGTCATTGTGGACCGGTTGACTAAGTCTGCTCATTTTCTACCTATGCGTGAGGATTATAAGATGGATAGCTTAGCTAGGCTATATCTGAATGAGATTGTTGCTAGGCACGGTGTGTCGATCTCGATCATATCTGATCGTGATAGTCGATTTACGTCAAGGTTTTGGCAGTCAATGCAAGAGGCATTAGGAACCCGTTTAGACATGAGTACAGCTTACCACCCTCAGACCGACGGTCAGAGTGAGCGCACAATCTAGACTTTGGAAGACATACTTAAGGCGTGCATCCTAGACTTCGGGGGAAGTTGGGATGTTCATCTTCTATTAGTTGAGTTTTCGTATAACATTATTTATCATTCTAGTGTGAGAAGTGTGTCGTTTGAGGCGTTGTATGGTAGGAAGTGACGTTCCCCAATTATGTGGGCAGAGGTTGGAGAGCGTCAGTTGATAGGGCCTGAGTTAGTGCATGAAACCACTGAGAAGATCTCGCAGATTACGGTTAGACTTAAGGATGTGCATGATCGCCAGAAAAGTTATGCCGATAAGAGAAAAAAGGCTCTAAAGTTCAGTGTAGGTAACCATGTCTTGCTCAAAGTATCGCCTTGGAAATGTGTGGTACTGTAACACCCCCAAACTACGATACGCAGCGGAATACAACATTGGGGTGCTACTTCACAATACATGCACACGAGTCCCAGTAAACGTTCAAAGATACGTTTATAAAACACAATTTCATTTATTAGAAAGATCAGAGTTACATAGGTCCCAATACCATTATAGAAATTATTTTTAAAAGTCACAACACGACTTGATTTCTAAAACACTTGTTTAGTTTATGACACTACTTCACCGAGACACCGTCCTTGATATCCGCGTTCCGTCCCATCCAGCCATCAACATCAATTAACCTGAGATACATGCTTAAAAAGTCAACAAAACGTTGAGTGAATTCATAGAGTTTACAAATAATAGTTAGAACGCATATTTTGGTTCAACAAAACATATAACGTTGGCTCGTAAGTCAAGTTATAAAAATAGTGATTTCCAACTAAAGAGCCCGTGTACCGAAACTTAACACATTCATCCCGTAGGACGAAATCATGTCCGAGAAGTATGCCACCTCTCCTAATACTAACCACAAAATGTCCGTTTGACAGGGTGGTCCCAACGGATTCAAACCCCGGACAGGGTTGTCAAACCCAATAGATCTATTTAATGCATTAGCGTTCACCAACACATGGTAACTAACGGTCACACAGCAAAAAGGCATATACTCAGTAGTGAAGGAATCATATTCAAGTATCAAAACAGTTTGCGTTCAATTTCACAAAACAAGCAATATATCCCCCTCGCGGAGTTAAAAACATTGAAAACTTTAAAAGCGAGGCTATGAACTCACCTTGATCAAAAGCCGATGATTAAACAATAAAGTCTAGCACGAAAATCAATGAACACGATCACGACCTATAATTTATGTCGCTCGATTACTATACCGAAAAGTATAATCAACGATGCG
Source organism: Tanacetum coccineum (assembly GCA_026074375.1). NCBI lineage: Eukaryota > Viridiplantae > Streptophyta > Magnoliopsida > Asterales > Asteraceae > Tanacetum > Tanacetum coccineum. The sequence goes on along the minus strand of BQNB010048307.1, from coordinate 27,436 downwards.
TACATCGTATCAACAAAATCATATATATAGTATATATATATTCACACATGTGATGAGAAATCCACTTGCGCGACCTAAATCCCAAAACCCCACTTTATTGAGTTATAATTATTCCTCACGTTTTATCTTACGTGACTTTAATTGAAAACTTTATATTTTCGATAACTTTCTATTTTTAGAAAGTTACTATTTTCGGAAAGTTACCATCTTTGGTAAGTTTAAATATCTAAGTATATTTTTAATACTTATCATTTTATTTATATCCATGTACTTAGTTAAAAATTATATAAGTCTTATATGACCCGTTGACTTTTTAAAGTCAACATTTGACTTTCTTTGACTTTTATACTTATATTTATTTTTACCCAAATCTGACCCGCGCCAAACGACCCTCTAAATCACATTTTCACGATTCGGAGTAAAAAGAGATTTTATGCGAAACGATATTCCGGACAACTTTTTAGTTTTAGCCGAGACCCGAAACTCGACAGAAAATGACCAAAACGCCCTTTTTCAATTCTGCTGTAACTTGTATTTTTAATAAAAACGCAGCAGTTTGACCATCGGTTTTGACCCGCTATATCACGTTTTCGTGACTTTGACCAAAAAGAGATTTTATAGAAAACATCATTCCGGACAACTTTCGTGTTTCGCCGGAAGGCCGAAACGGACTCGAAAGTGCCCAAAATGGCTGTCGAAAATCAGATCAGCAAGCAATTTACTAAACATAGCTGTTTGCAATTTATAAGTTTTTCAAAACTTGTTTTCGCCGTAACTTCTTCGTTATTAGGAGTTACAGGACGTTCGAATTACCGAAACTTACATTAAGACGAACTCTATCATATTTTAACATCAAAAATCAGTTTTTATGATTTTTCGAACCTCGATATTCATGCCAAAGTTTCTGCTCGAAATTAACATTTACAAAACTCATCGAAACTTCATTTTCACCTCACAACGACATCAAAATACGCCTAGCTAACCTATCTTCGTCAACTAATCAACCCATTCACAATCTATTCTAACCAACGCAAGTGTCGGACCTCATCACATATAATATACGAAATCAAATTAAGAACGAAACAATAAAATAAACGTAACTAGGATACTTACAACAACACACAAGGTGTTGGTTTCGGCCTCCCTTTGTGGTTCGAACCTACGGACGCAACCCAAACACTTGACCCGAACCTTTTTCGACAAAACCCACTTCGATAATACTTTAATATAACCATTTTACACCTCCTTTTAGCTCGAAACTTCAAGGATTGAACCCGAATTTAAACTCCTAAAATAACCATTGCATGTCACTTTTTATTAGTGGGATTTGTAGGTAATAACGAGGGGATTAATATTTTGAAGTCGGATCGTAATGCATGTGGATATTCCGGCGACGGTGGCGATTTTATGGTGGTGGTGGTGCGTCCGGTTGTAATGGGAGGAGGGGAGGACAAGTTTTATTTTTGTAAAAATAAAATGAGGGTGTATGTGTTTATTTATATAGAAAACAAGTTTAATCACTTGCCACTTTTAGTCCCTCCATCCTTTAAGTCTTGCAAAACTAATACAAAAATGTTTCGTTTATTTTAAAATCGGCCAACAACTCGGGATTATATTTTCGTGACTAAATTTATTTTCCGTCACGCTTAATTTAATTTAAAACATTTATTAAGATGTGTACACAGTAAAATGTGAATCCGGCTTAAAACTAGGAACAAAGACGGCATTCGTAAAAATAATAAATTTACGATCTTAAAAATAATAACGAGATGCGTCGAAAATTTTTACGTTGCTTAAAACGTTTAACGAACACGCGGTCAAACGTTGACTCGCGAAAGGACTAAAAATAAAAATTTCAAATTTCCGTTCGTAATAAAATACGAAAATAATTATTTACGACAAATAAAATTTTAAATGTCGACGTTCGCTCACATGATTTTGTAAAATAAATATTATGACGTCTAATTTGCGATCGTCATACGCGTCGTGAAACTCGGGTTGTTACATTCCACCCACCTTAAAGGAGCGCCTCTTACGGTGCTTAAACCAATTAATGAACGCGTGATCAACCGGTGACTCGCGAAACGTCAAAAATAAATATTTTAAATTTCCGTTCGAAATAAAATACGAAAATAATTATTTACGACAAATAAAATTTTAAATGTCGATGTTCGCTTACGAAAACTCGTAAAATAATAATAATGACGTCGAACTCGCGATCGTCATACGCGTCGTGAAACTCGGGTTGTTACATTCCACCCACCTTAAGGGAGCGCCGTCCTCGGTGCTCGTCCTTTCTTACTCATCTTACTTTCGCTTGTAATGAGACGGTTTCCTCAATATTGAACGGACTCACGTGCTCAAACGCAAAAATCACTTGATATAATACTCGTCTTGACTATTCCGGATGGAAAGTCAACAAAACAAATGATAATTATACCAACAAAATAAAGATACAATCGTGGAGGCTCTTATCATAAGAGGCAAAAACAGGTCGCGAAAATATATTCGACAAAACCAAATCACGTCGTTCTAACTTTTATAGTCGCGTTCTTCATAAGGGACAATATACGTCACGGAATATATCCGATTAAAATAATTATTACGTCGTTCTCCCGAGAAATTTTCTAAAATGGATGATCGATCCAAACTTAGTTGGGGATCATATAAACAACAAAACCAAGCGCACCTCGCTTATCAAACCAAGGCTGAAACTTACGTTGTTAATTAAAATCAAAGTATATGTCGCCTCAAATACGGAATTATACCAATATTTAAAACTGAGAATATACTTCGTTACCAAAAATCCAAAATATACGTCGCTAACTAAAACCAAGATAGACGCCAATAATCAAATTCGATATATATATTTATATCATTATCCAAAACCGAAATATACATGTCGCCCTTCCGGACTCATTCATTAATGCCTCACCACTTGCGAAAAAAATATAATTCGAAACACATTAGATCTCTTAATCATCTTACGATATTGCCCACATAATCACATAAGTACCTATTGTACGCTCGCCATCTTTTACATGATTGTTAATACAAATAAACCGGTTTTAAACAAAACGTTTCTACAATCAACTTAGGCTAAGGTTTTATTAATGACAAAACATAACAAACCATTTTTGGTGGGGAGTATTGGAGGGGGTTCGGTTTACAAAGGGGTGACAAGGAGGTTTTTGGAGTGCAAGTAGTGGTAGTAGCTTACAAGGAGGTGATGGAGGTGCTTGTATGCTTTCTTAGTAATATGGTGGTGAGGTCATAGAGGTGCTAGAGGTGCTAGGTTGCTAGCTTAGGTGTAAATGGGTCAAAAATGAAAGAAAAAAAGGGTGTCGTGTTGGTTTTGGTCCTTTAGTTTTATGGTTTTTGGTTTTGGAATTCGAATTAAGGTTAAGGTTTAGGATAGATTAGGGTTTAGGATTAAGGTTTAGTATTAAGGATTAAGGTTTAGGATTAAGGTTTAAGGTTTAGGATTAAGGTTTATGGTAGTTTTAGGTTTTAAAAATAAAACTAAAGGGTTTTAGGGTTTCATTTATGGTTTAGGGTTTTAGATTAGGGTTTTAGAATGACTTATGGTTTAGATTTAGGGTTTAGAAGTCATGCATTAAAATTTTTAAAACGTTGTGCTAAAGTGAATTAAGAAACTAAAAGTGATTTAGGAGGTAAATATCCTATTTTGGTTTTTCTAGCATTATTGGACATGTAACCTTAGACTTTAGAAAGTTGTAACTTGATTTAGGAGGGAAAATATATTCAAATGTTGTGCATTGTACACTTGTACACATGCTTGAAGGCTTGCACATTCATTTTATATGTATACATTACATATAATTAGGGTTTTGATATAAATGTTAACGAATAAAGTCTATTTTGATATAACGTTGTAAAATGGTAGTTAAAATGGAAATGTACTTGGTAAAAATGATATTAAGATATAGACTTGACATATTAGGATGTTTACATGATATAAACATAGATATAGATGGCATTGATAGAGGTTGCGTGAGCTCGTTTACTTTAGAGATGCAAGTTACGTTGCATATTACTCCACCGTCCACAATAATGTCCACTTGATCTTTTTCAAAGTCTTTTGTTCCTTCAACTTTGACCTTAAGATTTTTTTATGTTATATGATACTTTATGCAAGATATAAGAATTGATAGCAGTTTTGAATATATTTTCCCGTTGGTATAATTTAACGTTCAATAATTATATAACACAAACAAAAATATTATGGTAAAGTTGATGAAAAAAGACTTAAAAAGATTCCATTGTTGGACACATAATATAGGAACGGAGGAGTAAGATAAAGCAAAAATTTCCTCGCAAAAAGTGTTATATAATAGAGGATATATAATGCATCTAATTTAAAAAGATGGATAATTACAGTGATGAAAATTAATACGGGTTTGTTATAAGATAAGATAACCGACGGTGCCATAACCAGCTCTTAGTCTTTAAAGCTTTTGATAGTTGATAGAGAGAAGTCTTTAGCATGTCATCAAGAGAAATTGTATACAAGTTTGTGTCTCTGGAACCTGAAAGTAGATGAACACTATCTAAATTTTGAATAAAGAACGTGTTTTTTCAAAAAGCAACCTCAAGATCCGAGTCACAGAATTTTCCAACAGAAAACAAGTTGTGTCCGAGTCCTTCAACATAATATACCCTTGAGATAATTACATTGCCCAACTGATAGTCACCATAACCCATAATCTTTGCAATCTGGTCGGTCTGAAGCGAACAATTCCTAGAAATTTACTAAAGAAGTTCATGAGCTAAGAGCGGTTTCCCGATAAATTTTAGAGCAATACTGGGAGTTCTAGATACCGAGAGAACAATCTTGACAACCTGTCATTGACAAGAGAAGAAGAAGATGGAACATCTGTAGCACTGGATCCCTAAGAATGATTGGGTTTCGAGTTGTTAGCAATCTTAGATTCTACAATCTTATACTTTTTACTCGAACCTACAGTTTTTATTTGTTTGGGTCCATCCTGATATAGACTTTAAATCCCTCATTTTTTGTGTTCAACTGAATTAGAATGTTGTTTCCTTAAGATGAACTACTTTCGTGGGAGTGATCCTAGTTAAAGGGCAAGAGTTACCAACTTTAGTGGAAAGTCTTCCTTTTGGTTTCCACTTATATCCTATTTCAGTAAACACTTTACCCGTAAGTTTCCAAATATTAAGTTGTTGGCTTTTCTTAGCAACTTAGATATAGACGCACATTTACATCAATCACAAAATCAAAGAAACACAACATCATGATGTTCGCATCAAACATACTTATTTACATTTAACACAAATTAACTCAAATTTGCATTATACTAGTATGTCTTAACATTTGCATCACAAATCGTGGTCGTTTAACACGATTCCATTTTATTAGAAATTAATTAACTCCCCTACATTAGGACTTCTACTTTATTCTTCATGTTTCTACTTGGTGTTTGCGAGATCCTATCATTCTTTTTATTGCCTGTAGGTTGTGATCTGCTAGCACTAGTAGAACTCTCAATCCTGTAGAAGGTAACAACATGTGTGTTAGAATCCCGGTGTTTTGGATGACTCAAACCTGTTTTAAAGAATGTTGTATGAGGCATGTGAGAGGTACTGAAAACCATAACTGTTCTTGACTTTGTTCATGGTAGACTGGCTACCAATTTCTCACTAGGTTTATTCGCATTAGGGCATGTGTCTCGAACATAAACAAGTAACTCCTAAATTCGTTTAGCATGCTTATAGGCAATGTCTAACGCATTATCTAAAGGTTGTTTTGATTTAGCTGTTTCGATTTATTCTCCCTAAAGAATTTCTGCTTGTTCCCTGAGTATACTAAGATAGTCATGTGAGCGTACCTATTTTTTATTTTTAATAACCTATGAGCTAAGGATCTAAAATCAATTTGGAACATTCCTGGAGCAAAGTTTTGTGGCAATAGTTATTGTGATGGCAATATCAGCACCAATTTATACTTTTAATTTCATAATTCAGTTGCAATATATTGTAACAAAAACCTTCTGAATATGACCTTTTTAAAATCTGTCATTTTTCCATAGACATTAGCAGTTTAATTAATTGGGAGCATCAAAGAGTCACAGTGTTCTTTAGAAAGAGCATGTGTCTTTTTAATAGAATCAAATTGATCTTTGTAAATCTTTTTCAAATGCTTAATTTATTTATGCAAACGCTCATTTTCAAAAAGTAATTTGGCCACACTATGCTCCAATTCAATGTTTATGGTCTCAATTTCATCCATATCATGTTTGACTTTCTTCCTTGTCCTTTTCTCTCATAGATTTGATATTATAAATGCTGAATAAAATGATTATCATATAAACAAAGATTAAACGCATCGGATAATGCACCTATCAACGGATCCATAGAGTCATATGATCAATCAAAGAAAAACAAGAAAAATAATACCTTTGTAGCGTGATCGGTAGATACAAACGGTGACCTTCACCCTAACAAGAAACACCTTAATGAAACACTTGATCAATGGAAACACCCTCAATAATGTAATCCACACTACACTTCCTTGTATACCAATTGATGCTAGTTTTAACCCCGTAACCTTGGAATTCACCTTGAATCAATTAGATAAAAAAGTGATAACAAAACAAGAACATAAAACCCTTTATATAAGGTGTGTGTGCCGTGTTTTTGGATAAGGGAGAGGAGAGGAGAGATTTTAGGCAAGTGAATTAACATCAATTAAAATTATAAGATCACAAAAGAGTTCATCCATATATAATTTTCAAAAATAGCCTAGCATAAAAACAATTCTTGTATCCCCTCTCATTTTACCATTAGGTTGCCGCCATATGTAGGCTCCATATGGGCCTCCCATTTGTTTCCCATGTCCAATAACTAAGTAACAATATTTAGTTATTATAAGCCGTGATATTACAATGGATTATTTAAATATTGTAAATACAATAAACAAGATATAATAAATGCTACCTCAATGTAATATGTTTTTGACCCCATAGGCTCATTAGTGTCCTAGCCACTATAATTGTTTTATTAATTACACCGAATATACTCCCAACAGCCCTACAATTCCACGTGTCTTAATAATCAAGTAATTATACAAGCAAAGGTTAGCGTCTAGCAACACGCCAATGCCCCCAGAGACATATGAGGATAGTTTCTTAAACATCTCATTTTAAATGGTTTAGATATCAATCATCCTTTTGTTACAGATACTATGTTGAACATTTGACATGGATCATAAGTCATTCTTATGTTTAACAATTCTGTCTCTCGATATAGACATTGAACTAGATTACCAAATTAACCAAGTATCATCTTAATTACATTTGGGTGCAACCACACATACATCTGTTCAAATCACAGAGGGGCCCAGTAGTATCTTACTCCATAATATGTGGAGGAACAAATCCTATTTTGACTGCATATGTCCGTTATGTATGTCACATCCCTCATGATAATGACCTTTATAGCCTTCAATAGGTCAACGTTGAACCATATCAAAGATTGACATTCCACACACACAAAACACCCACCCCCTCACGAACACAACGACTTTACGCAAGTCTGAGGATTAGAGAGACCACATCACCACATTGCGATTTCACTATTGATACCGATCCAGTAACGCTCATCTACCAAACAAACCCACCCAACCAACACCACCGGACACCACATCCTCATTCCCCCGTGTGCTCCACCGCTCAAGACTAATCTAACACACACAACCACCTATCTGAAAATAACCATCTCTCACACTCTCTTTGGGAGGGTGTTGTGTGGCCGGGTTATGCAATTTATATTCTTACCATATGAAAGCGATGTCACCTAAACACTCACATTTGCCGGTCAATTGGGGGGATGTATACCTTATCAGCTATGTCTTTGATTATGGTGTTGTTGTTAATATAGTGTCCGATGGGATTTTATTTATGATTATGTTGTTTATGTTGTGTTAATGGATTTAGGTGAAATATTGAGTTATTGTAGAATTCATTGTGGTTTTGTTTAAGGGGTTTGAACATGTGTTGTTTATTTTTAATTAAGTTATATGTTGGTAAGTTTATAATTATGGTTGGAGTTATAATTGATGAGATTAATGTTTGGGTAAAAGAATAAAATTCTAAAATAAATCGAAAAAGCTTATTAAAGTGTGATTTCGAGTATTAAAGAAATATCCAAAAGTAAGTTTTTGTATCTTATTGTTTGATGACATATGTGAGTATGTACCTTGAAGCTAGGAGTAAAACTATTAATATATGGTTTTAGCGCAGCGAATAGACGTTATAGACTAAATAAGCTATGGGAAGCTTATTCTATTCATATTAGACACGAATATATTGTTTGCGAAAAAAAAAATTTGAATGTAGTTATCACATGAAGAAGGTAGTAAACAAATGAGTATTTGCGGATATTAAATGAGATATTATTATTTGAATCTTATGAGAGAAATTTTTACACTTGACCAATATTGGATTTTATGGTTGGGTATAAGAATTGAAAAGTTTTTTTTTTAGTTAATTTGATGTAATTGGATATGAAATTATTATTTGTTGGTTGATTAAGTGTTTTAATTGAGTTTAGTGATGATGTTGATAGGTGAGATTATTATAGCAGAATTATTATTATATTTAAATTTTGTGATAGAAGGTATTAAAGTTATGTATAAATTATTAAAGGTGTTGGTTGTTTATACTTGTTAAGTTTGGATTAAAAAAAATATTAATTGTAATAATTTGGTTATTTAGTGAACTTCAGTTTGTGTATTTAAATAAGTATGGGAAGTTCGTCTGGATTTTGTTGGTATCTACTCGTTAGGTTCTGAGAGAACGCTACATCAGGTCTAGTGCACCTCACAGCGTACATGATGAAACGTAAATTCATTGCTTGGGCTTGGCGTTGTCCCCAACATTGATAGACCTATGGATATGTAATGTGACAACACATGTGCCATTACCATAGCCGACGAACCTGGTGTTCAAAAGGGTGCCAAACATTTTCGACAAAAATATCACTTTATTCGAGAAGCGATTCAAGAAGGTGATATACGTATTCTCAAAGTTCATACAGTTAACAACTTAGCTGGTCCGTTTACAAAACCAATGCCTTGTACCAAACATTTGACAGTGCTAGATCATTAGACTAAGACCATCTGGAATTTCATGTAAAATCGGTTTTTAATATTAGTAATTGAAATATGGGATCTAAAACAGTTTTATTTCATAATGAATTGATATACTTGGTGTGATCGTTTTCATTCTATAAATACTGTATCCTATATTAGCATGTTTAAATCCATGAATAATTTATTTATTCTAAATCATCCATTGTCAGTTGATGATATGGGAGTATCATTGAAATAAGGCAAATGTGAGTGTTTTGGTCATATTCATATGGTATGAATATTAAAGGATGATACCGCCAAACTCATATGTTGTTCATTGGATGAACATTAGATTGACCCAACCTACGAGTATTCACTACATGGATCGGTATCAATAGTGAATCTCGCAAGTGGTTATGTCTCTCATCCTCAGACTTGAGATGCAAGTAGGTTTTGTGTGTGTGGAATGTCAATCTTTGATATGGTTACAACGGTTGACTCTATTGAAGTATATAAAGGTCATTATCATGAGGATGTTGACATACATAACACAAATGCAGTCAAAATAGATTTGGTCCTCCACATATTATGGAGAAGAATACGTACTGTCCCTCTTTGATTGAACAGATGTATGTGTGGTTGCACCCAAATGTAATTAAGATGATACTTGGTTAATTTGTAATCTAGTTCAATGTCTATATCGAGAAACAGAATTGTTAAACATAAGAATGACTTATTAACCATGACAAAATGTCGAACATAGTATTTTGTAACAAAAGATGATTGATATCTAAACTCATTTAAATGAGATTTTTAAGATACTATCCAATATGTCCTCTGGGGGCATTGGCTGTTTCTAGACTCTAACCTTTGCTGATAAATTACTTTGATTATTATGACGTGCGCAAGTAGGGGCTGTTGAGTATGTTCGTGTCAAATAACTAATTATAAGGCTAGACACATAAGAGAGCCAGGGGACAAACACATATACATTGAGGTACCATTTATATATCTTGTTTATTGTATTTACAATATATAAATAATCCATGTAACTATCAGGCTTCTAATAACTAAATATTGTACTTAGTTAATTGGACTTGGAAAACAAATGGGGAGGCCCATATGAGCCTACATATGGCCGCCACTCTAATGGTAAATGAGAGGGGATAAGATTGTTTTATGCTAGTCAAAATTTATATATATGGATGATCTCTTTTGTGATCTTCTAATTTAATTTGATTGATAACACTTGCCTAAAATCTCTCCTCTCCTCTCCCTTATCCAAAAACACGGCACACACACCTTTTATAAAGGGTTTTGTGTTCTTGTTTTGTTATCACTTTTTTTATCTAATTGATACATGTGAATTCCCACGGTTACGGGGTTAAAACTAGCATCAATTGGTATACAAGGAAGTGTAGTGTGGATACATTATAGAGGTGATCTCCATTGATCACTTGGTTTCATTAAGGTGTTTCTTGTTAGGGTGAAGGTCACCGTTTGTATCTACCGATCATGCTACAAAGGTATTACTTTTCTTGTTTTTCTTTGATTGATCATATGACTCTATGGATTCATTGATAGGTGCATTATCCGATGCGTTTAATCTTTGTTTATATGATAATCATTTTATTCAGCATTTATAATATCAAATCTATGAGAGAAAAGGACAAGGAAGAAAGTCAAACATGATATGGATGAAATTGAGACCATAAACATTGAATTGGAGCATAGTGTGGCCAAATTACTTTTTGAAAATGAGCGTTTGCATAAATAAATTAAGCATTTGAAAAAGATTTACAAAGATCAATTTGATTCTATTAAAAAGACACGTGCTCTTTCTAAAGAACATTGTGACTCTTTGATTGCTCAATTAAACTCTAAGTCTATGGAAAATGCAGATTTAAAATGTCAAATTCAAGAAAAGGTTTTTGTGACAATAATATTGCAAACTGAATTATGGAAATTAAAAGGTAAAAATGTGCTTGATAATGCCATCACAATAACTAATGCCACAACTTTTGCTCCAGGAATGTTCAAAATTGATTTAGATCCTTTAGCTCCTAGGTTATTAAAAAATAGGGACGCTCACATAGACTATCTTAAGTATACTCAGGAACAAGCAGATATTCTTCTGGGAATAATCGAACAAGCTAAATCAAAACAACCTTTAGATAATGCATTAGACATTGCCTATAAGCATGCTAAACGAATTTAGGAGTTACTTGTTTATGTTCGAGACACATGCCCTAATGCGAATAAACCTAGTGAGAAATTGGTAGCTGTCATACCAATGAACAAAGTCAAGAAAGTTAGGTTTTCTGAACCTCTCACATCCTCAAGCAACATTCATAAACAGGTAGAGTCATCCAAAACACCAGATTCTAACACACATGTGTTGCCTTCTACAGGATTGAAGAGTTCTACTAGTGCTAGCAGATCACAACCTACAGGCAATAAAAAGAATGATAGGATCTCGCAAACACCAAGTAGAAACATGAAGAATAAAGTAGAAGTCCAATGTAGGGGAGTTAATTTAAGTTTCTAAATAAAAAGAATCGTGATGAAATGACCCTATTGAGATGCAAATGTTAAGCATACAGTTAAATGCAAATTCTGATTAATTGTGTTAAATGTAAATAATTTATGTTTTGAGCAATCATGGATAAGTGTGTTTCTTTGATTTTGTGAATGATGTAAATGTGCGCTCTATATCTAAGTCTGCTAAGAAAAGCCAACAACATAATATTTGGAAACCTACGGGTAAAGTGTTTACTGAAATAGGATATAAGTGGAAACCAAAAGGAAGACTTTCCACTAAAGTTGGTAACTCTTACCCTTTAACTAGGATCACTCCCACGAAAGTAGTTCATCTTAAGGAAACCACTTCTAATTCAGTTGAAACACAAAAATGAGGGATTAAAGTCTATATCCGGGAGACCCAAACAAATAAAAAACTGTAGGTTCGAGAAAAAAGTATAAGATTGTAGAAACTAAGATTGCTAACAACTCGAAACCCAATCATTCTTAGGGATCCAGTGCTACAGATGTTCCATCTTCTTCTTCTCTTGTCAATGACAGGTTGTCAAGATTGTTCTCTGGTATCTAGACTCCAGATGCTCTAAACATATAACAGGGAACCGCTCTTAGCTCATGAACTTCTTTAGTAAATTTCTAGGAATTGTTCGCTTCAGACCGACCAGATTGCAAAGATTATGGGTTATGGTGACTATCAGTTGGGCAATGTAATTATCTCAAGGGTATATTATGTTGAAGGACTCGTACACAACTTGTTTTCTGTTGGAAATTCTGTGACCCGATCTTGAGGTTTGCTTTTTGAAAAAACACGTTCTTTATTCAAAATTTAGATAGTGTTCATCTACTTTCAGGTTCCAGAGACACAAACTTGTATACAATTTCTCTTGATGACATGCTAAAGACTTCTCTCTATCAACTATCAAAAGCTTTAAAGACTAAGAGCTGGTTATGGCACCGTCGGTTATCTTATCTTATAACAACCCGTAATTTTCATCACTGTAATTATCCATCTATTAAATTAGATGCATTATAATATCCATCTATTATATATACCACCTTTTTGCAAGGAAATTTTTGCTTTATCTTACTCCCTCTGTCCCATATTAAGTGTCCACAATGGAATCTTTTAAGTCTTTTTCATCAACATGACCCATAAATATTTTGTTTTTGTTATATAATATTGAACGAAAATTATACCAACCGAAAAAATATATTCAAAACTCATCCATTCAATATCTTTCAATCAAGTATCATTAACATAAAAGAAATCATTAAGGAGCAAAGTTTGAAGAAAAAAGACTTGAAAAGTCCAAGTGGACACATAATGTGGGACGGGAGGGAGAAATATCCAACGTAACTTGCATCTCTAAAGTAAACGAGCTCACACAACCTCTACCAATGCCATCTATATCTATGTTTATATCATGTAAACATCCTAATATGTCAAGTCTATATCTTAATATCATTTTTACCAAGTACATTATCCATTTAACATACCATTTACAACGTTATATCAAAACAGACTTTATCCGTTAACATTTATATCAAAACCCTATATAATATGTAATGTATACATATAAATAATATTGCCAGCCTTTCAAGCATGTGTACAAGTTGTACCAATGCACTAACATTTCTGAATATCTAATTCCCTCTAAATCAATTTACAACATTCTAACGCCTAATGTACAAGTCAATAATGCAAGAAAACCAAACTAGGATATTTTACCTCCTAAATCACTTTAGTTTCTTACTACCACTTTAGCACAAGGTAAAAACATTTAATGCATGACTTCTAAACCCTAAACCTAAACCTTAAATCGTCCTAAAACCCTAATCTAAAACCCTAAACCCTAAACGAAACCCTAAAACCCTAATTTCATTTTAAACCTAAAACTAAACCCTAAACCTTAATCCTAAACCTTAAACCTTAATCCTAAACCCTAATCCTAATACTAAACCTTAATCCTAAACCCTAATCTATCCTAAACCTTAACCCTAATTCGAATTCAAACCAAAAACCCTAACCTAAGACCAAAACCAATCCGACACCCTTTTTTCTTTCATTTTTGACCCATTTACACCTAAGCTAGCAACCTAGCACCTCAAGCACCTCAATGACTTCACCACCATGTCACCAAGCAAGTATACAAGCACCTCCATCACCTCCTAGTAAGCTACTACCACTACTTGCACTCCAAAAACCTCCTTGTCACCCCTTTGTAAATCAAACCCCCTCCAACACTCCCCACCTTTCATAGCTACCCTCCTAGCTCACCTTACTCACCCTATAGCTTTCCTAAGTCATCACCCTACAACCTTGGTCCTTACTTCAAGCCCTAACCTTGGCCACCAAGTTTTCGAACCCTATATAAGCCGAAACACACACCCTCTTTCAAATCACACCTCAAAACTTCAATACACACTCAAATGGAGTTCTAATGTAACAACCCGAGTTTCACGACGTGAATGACGATCGCGAATTCGACATCATTATTATTATTTTACGGGTTTTCATAAGCGAACGTCGATATTTAAAATTTTATTTGTCGTAAATAATTATTTTTGTATTTTTATTACAACGGAAAATTAAAAAAATCTATTTTTGACATTTCGGCGAGTCAACGATTGATCGCGCGTTCTGGTTAATCGTTTAAGTATCGTAAAAATTATACGATGCGTCGTCGTATTTATTTTTTAAGAACGTAAATTGTATTATGTCTTAAAGAATGTCGCATTTTGGTTTCCCTTGTCTTGATCCGGTTCGTGTTTTAAAATGTACACATTTAATAAATAATTTAAACCAAGAAAAATGAGTAACGAAAAATAAAAATGGTCTCGTATGTAATCCCGAGCCACGGTTGTCTGATTAATATTTTAAGTAAAAGTAGGTAGTCAAAAAAAATAAAAAATCCTAAAGATAGAAAAGAGGGGAGGGCCATTTGTGTCAAAGGGCCAAACCAAATTTCTATATAAGCAAGCATACACACACACTTTTCCTTCTTTTACAAAATTTTTTACTTCCTCCCTCCCTTGTTCATCACCACCGCCGGCCACCATCACTCCTCCACCACCGGAAAAGTTTTTCGGTCATTGAAAACCGCCGTGTTGCCGGAAAAAGTCACATGCACAATGATCAACTTATATTTTCCGAATCCTCTCTTCATTTCCTACACATCTACGCAATAAAATAACACATGCAATGAGTATTTTTGAAGTTAGAATCCTGGTTGTTTTCAAACAATTATGTTTAAAAGGGATGTTTAAAAATAGCTAATAATATTATTTTTGAAGCTCGGTTTAAAATAGAAATTCCAATTTTTGATTGTTTGGGGTGGTTCGATTTCGGTAAAAAACAAGACCAAAAAGGACAAGTCGAGTCCGATCTTGCTTATATAGCTTTGTAAGTATAGTTTAATACTTTGTGATACTTTTGGTTTTGCGATTTAATCATTCAGAGTTATTGCATGTGATAATCCAGTATACTTGCGTCAAATAGAAGAAATAATATTAGGTGATGAAAATGGTTTTTTGTGATGTGTTTTTGTACATAATAATTTTCGGACCAGGTTTTTGACACGGAAAACGAGGTCATAGATTTTGTTAAAACTGAATGTTAATGTTGAAATATGAGTGAGAGTTCGTCTTAATTTACGTTTCGGTAATTCGAAACGTACCTAACTCCTAATAACCAAAAGTTATGGCCGATTGAAGTTAGAAATTTTAGAAGTTACCATCATCTATTTTTAAACATACATTTATGGTCCAATTTTTAAACGACGTTTTGAGTACTTTCGAGTCCGTTCAGGACTTCCGCGAAGCACGAAAGTTTGTCCGAATGACGTTTTCTATAAAATCTCATTTTGGTCAAAGTCACGAAACGTGATATAGCGGGTCAAACGATGTCAAACTGCTGCGTTTTATAAAAATACAATTTCCTGCGAAACTTACAGGGGCCATTTGGTCATTTTCTTTCGAGATTTCAGTCTCAGATAAACAAAAAAAGTTGTCCGGAATTTCGTTCGCATAAAATCTCTCTAAGTCCGAATCGTTAGAAAATGTGATTTAGAGGGACGTTCGCGCGGGTCAGATTTGGATAAAAATATATATGAAAATTATAAAAGTCAAAGAAAGTCAAATTGTTTACTTTAAAAAGTCAACGGGTTAACACTAAACTTGTAGAATGTTATAAAAATAATTAAAACACTACTATTACTAAGAGTATAACATTTTAAACTAGCCGTTCTTTACGAACGGGGTAGATTCAAAAATGAGAAACTTAGTAAAAAATCAAAAAATAATAATCGATATTAGTAGTTGGTAACATTCCGATAACAAGACGTTACTAAGATATTATGATTTTAAACTTAGCCGTTTTCACAAATATATTTCGTAACCAATACTTACAAGAATGGTAACTTCCGAATATCGTAACTCCAAAAATAGAAATTTTTTAACATAGAAATCTTCGATTAAGCGATGTATGGATATAAATAAAGAACGATTGTAACCTAATACTGTGGGAGTTTTAGGATCTATGGCGCAAGTTGGATTTTCTCATCACATTAATAAATATATATGTATACGTATGTATATATATGTTTTTATAAAAAAACTTATGGTATACATATATATATATATATATAAAAGTATAATAAATAAAATAGTATATATAAATAAATAAAAATAAAATTATACATATAATATATACATAAATTAATATATACATATATAAATAAACATAATATTTATACATTAGATATATACATATATATATAGACATATATATATATACATATATATATATATAATATGTATACATAAATGTATACAAATATATAATATATATATAAATATATATATTTGGATAAGTATCTATATATTTAAATATATCTATATAAATATATATATAAATAATAAAGAAGTGGTGAGAATTGACTAAAACCACACATTTGAGATCAACGATTTTAGCCATTAGATGCCATTTCTATTCATTTAGATGCACATTTCGAGGTTTCGAAAGTTAATTTGATGTGTAGATGGTGCAAATTGATTTTCATGATTTTAGCACTGTGCAGAGGAACAAAAAACATGAAAAATCATGAAATGCATCTAATATATGTATATGCATCAAATTAAAAGCTTGAAATGCGTTATAATGCATCTAAGATTATAGTAGATCAACTAATTAAAGTCGGTGCATCTCGTGAATAAGCGATTTATAGTTACTTTTTAACCTTCTTATTTAAGAAAACTCTCATTTGATCCAAACTCTCTCTCTCTCTCTACTCTCTCTCTCTCCTCTCTTTTTATATAGATACATATATATAATAATTATAAATATATATATATATATATATATATAAATATATATAAATATATATATAATAAATATAAAAATATATATATCTGATTTTGTTGATACGATGTACGCATCGTTGATTATACTTTTCGGCATAGTAATCGAGCGACATAAATTAAAGGTCGTGATCGTGTTCGTTGATTTTTCGTGGATTGTTTCGACTTCTTGATCTTTGGCTTTGATCAAGGTGAGTTCATAGCCTCGCTTTTAAAGTTTTCAATGTTTTTAACTCCGCGAGGGGGATACATTGCTTGTTTTGTGAAATTGAACGCAAACTGTTTTTGATACTTGAATATGATTCCTTCACTACTGAGTATATGCCTTTTTGTTGTGTGACCGTTAGTTACCATGTGTTGGTGAACGCTAATGCATTAAATAGATCTATGGGTTTTAGACCAACCCGTCCGGGGTTTGAATCCTTTGGGACCACCCTGTCAAAAAAAAAACCCGGACATTTTTTGTGGTTAGTTATTCGAGAAGTGAACATACACTCGTACATAATTTCGTCCTACGAGATGAATTTGTTAAGTTTCGGTACACGGGCTCTTTAGTTGGAAATCACGATTTTTATAACTTGACTTACGAGCCAACGTTATATGTTTTGTGGAACCCAAAATATGCGTTCTATGTGTTTAATTGTTAACCTCTAATAATTCACTCCAATCTTTGTTTGTATAACTTTAAAAGCATGTATCTCATGTTAATTGATGTTTGATGGCTGGATGGGACGGAACGCGATATCAAGGACGTTTGTATCGTGAAATTAGTTGCCCATAAACTAAACAATGTCTTTATGAAATCAAGTCTTGTTGTGTACTTTTTTAGAAATACTTTCTATAATTGTAATTGGGACCTATGTAACTCTATCTTTCTAATAAATGAAATTGAGTTTAATAAACGGTATCTCATTAAACGTTTACTGAGACTCGTGTGCATGTATTATAAGTAGACACCACAAATGTTGTATTCCGCTGCGTATCGTATTTTGGGGGTGTTACAGAGTGGTACCAGAGGCACGATTGTAGTGGAACTAAGTCGTTTTATAAAACTTGGACTACAACTGTTTTTGGAAAGTTTCACGAGTCTTTCATCGTTGTTCGATATCCGCGCGCGTGTAGCTCCGCGATCCTTTGAAGCTTATGTGTTATATATTTGATGCATATTTATGTGCGAAAAAAGTGGTAGACACTTGGTACAGAGTAATAATATATATATATATAGATACTATATAAAAATATATATATATATATATATAGTATATATATATACTAGCGATCCGTTACTATGGTATATGACCTATATAAAATCTTGATATCGCTCTTGCCGAAGAGTTAATTTCTTTAAACATTTCGATGCGATATGATAAAAATTATTTTGATACGTGATGAAAACATCGTTGTTATACGATTATCTTCGAAACTTTTTCGCAAACTTTACTTTGTTATCTCTTGATGTCGGGACTCGACTTAGTTTTCGATCCCACTTGAAAATTTTACTAATTGATTTTGAATTTGAACGCTCTTCTTATTGATTTTGATTCGCATATGCTGTTTCGTAATCTATCATTTTGAGATTTTCCTGTTAATGGGAGTATGACTTTTATATGTCATCCCATAACCCTTCATTGTTTTGGAAAACAGTTATTAACTTATTCTCGCGTAACGTGTCGTTTGGAAACGTCTATTTTTGGAACTTTTGAATAAAGTTGGTGTGTTGTGCTTTGATTCTTTCGTGTCGACCTTACTTAGTAGTCCTTAAAATTTCTGGTCTGGAAATTCATGAGTTGATGTGTTTTGAAAGAGTGTTAATTCATTGGGTTCTGGCTTTATATTGGCGTCTGAAGGAATTAAAATGGTGTTTGATTGGATTTTGAAATGGATTGTACGGCAGTTTGTAACCAGCAGGTTGTGGGGTTGATTGTGAATTATTTTGACGTCTTAAGGCACCTGATAAATCCAATATGGATGTGGGCATATGTCTTAAGTGTATGTTGGTTCTTTGGGTAGGGTCATATCTCCTCTGGATGAGTGAGATATCGTCGTTTCACTAAAACTAGTCAAATTTGGTATACCGTTGGGAAGAGGAGTATAACTCCGTATTTTTATAAAAACTTTTCAAAAAAAACTGAGGATATCTGTAGAAGGCTCTTAGGACTATCACCTCTCAATTGGTTTTTACATCAAAAGCATCTATCAATTTTTAAATTAACGCCATGTTTCGTAACTACAAAAATTTGTCAAAATTTCTTTGAGGTCTGCTTTAGGATAGTAGCTTGTTGGGTATGTTTCAAAATATTTTGGTCATGGAGAAGACATGGGAAATTAGACTAGGAGGTAGAGAAACCTCTTAGGTACATGTAGGAATTCAGATGGAGTCATATCGACGCCCCGCCGACGAATGAGAAATCGCCGAAATGGCAAAACTAGTCAAAATTGAGACCAGAATTTGAATGAGTAATAAGTTCGAAAACTTATATAGCAACACCTAAAAGTGTAAAACTGTAAGTTCTAGATATTGAACTAATACTTAGAATTTGAGCGGTCGATTTGGCTTTTTCAGACGCAACAGTTTTAGGAGATACACTCAGTTTAGTAGAGCGATAAAATTTTGGAAAAACATTGGTTTTTTATAGATAAATAAGGGGTAAAAATGGTTAAAATTCACCTTGATCCAAAACTTTTTGGTATTTGGGCCCTATGTTCTTGAAAATTAGACTCGTAATTCTTGTCTTAGGAGAAACCCGCCATACCTTTATCACTCGCGGATTAGTAGTTTAGAAAGTTATCAATAAGCTAAATGCTTAATGGTTAAGGTCAATAATGCCTCGTATTTTTTATATTATCACCGGCGTGGTGATTATGTACTCTTTAGCTATTACTTTTGATTAGAACTCCTAGGAGAGTTCATTATATTGAAGTAACATGAGTTAAAAAAACTTAGAACCGTTACGGTTAGATGTACTGGCTTTGAAGGTTTATGATGTATCCCTTTTTAGGAAAATTGGTATGTATGTATGATATTTTTGGCATTGTTATTACAATTGCTGTAATTTTTCTCGGTTATGAGATATGAGTAAATGTCATTGTATAGGTTGTACTATGAGTGAAGCCTTGAGGTCGTGGTTACCCACGAGGCACTCGACTCATTGAGAAATTGATTTAACCCCGAGTGTTGTGTGACTTCAATTGGCGAATCTTTCGCATGAGTATGTTACTTGCTTGCATAGTCCATGAGTGGGTATTATTTTTGAAACTTTCTGTGACCGTTGACCAAACCGTATTTAATGATGTTTTGTTACTTGATGATTTTAAAACTGTGGAATTGCAATAACGAATTTGTGTGTTGAACAAATGTCGTTGCGCAAATCATATTGACCATGTTGTATAAATTGTTTGTGTAAACCATGGAAAATATGTTTTTTTTCAAATTTCATAAACTGACCCTATGGTGTCAAATAAAAATTTTCTTCAAAAAAAAACATTTTTCATTTTAATATAAGAATGGAAGGTTGTGCTATCTCTTTTCTTTCTTATTGAAATAATATGCTTTTTTTTACACTTTGAAAATTTTCTTGAAATAAATTTACGCGTGTAGCGTATGGAAAAGAAACATTTTGACGAAGAAGGACATGATGTCGTTTGGTCCTCAATTATGCATAACCTGATCAACTATGCATAATTTAGGAAGAACCACGCTATGTCGTATAAATCGTCACCATTGAAACGCTTGATAATTTGATATAAATGTTTTTTGGTCAAGCTTCCGAAGGAGAAAATATTTTTACCCTACTACGGATTCTCATGCAAGTAAACCCTATTCTTATCGACTGCATGGAGAGATTCACATGCGAGTCATTATGGCCTAGTCGTTCTAAAGTGGAAATACATACGGTATTGTTCGGAACGAGTGTGTCTAGAAAGGAGTAATGTTTAGTTCGTAGTATCTAGGAGCGGTGATTGTTATGTAAGAATTCAAGACCAATATAGTCGGTGTGTTGTAAGCAATGATATATTATGAGCCTATCAGGGTGTGAACCTGATACCGACCTGAGAGGTATCTTCTTGGAGATGTAAAATTCCTATGGTGGTTGAAGCTAAAGCTGGTTAGACTCCGAGGATTAAAGTGTATAAATAGAGAAGACTTCTCCTACATTGGATGTATGATGCCTTAAATATATCAACTGATGGCCGTGAAGAAGACTTCTTTCCCCGAAATAGAGTGTAGTGGTAGTATAGTCGTAAGTATACCTGAGGACGTCAAGGATTTTAATGAGACACTAATTGATACTTGACCTACGGTTAGGTGTATGTGGCCCTTACTCCGACGAGACGACCCAAAGGGCGTAACAGAGTGACGAATTGATTGAGATTCTAGCTAAATGGTGAACTTCTGATTTCCCTATTACAGGAGGGAACACAACCATAGTAGCCAACGTCTTAAGTCGAGCGGTATTAAATTAGGAGTGTGAGTATTTCGCTTAATGGATATGATCATCAATGATCTACGCGATGAGATGGACCAAACCAACGATTCTATTCGGCTATGAAGAAACGGTTGAAATTTTTGATTTTGTTCGAACGAGCACTAAGTCCAGAAAAATTTGGGCTCATTGTATTTCCTTCATTGATTTTGATTTGTCATTTGACATTATGTGTTGTAGCGGGATTGTCGCCGCCGAATTATGTGGAATATGTGCTATATGTGTTATGTGCTTTAAATGGTAGTGAGCGTTCATGTCATTTTACGTGACCAGTGATGCGGCTTAGGTTGTAAGTAAATGGGTGTAATCGCCCAAGTGAGAATTTAGGACGTAATAAGGTGGGTAGACATCGCCAAAAGTCTTGTTGACGATTGTGGCTTGAAGTACCCATGAGAGTGAGTGTAGACCAATTAGAATTAGCCGTGTTTATGTTGGAATTATCGTCGAGGTGGCTTGACTTTGTGGCAAGCTCGGTACGATGAGGAAAATGTGACCGAAGGGGTATAAACCTAAGTGTTAGAATGAATAATTATGCCAAAAGCTTCAAAGGAAGAAATACGAATGTTGAAAATAATCGCCAATGCTAGGTTTGAAAGTAGGCCGTGATGAATGCCTTTGTATGAGCCAATTCATCGAGTACATCATTGAAAAGATGTCGAGTGTACCATAGTAATTATGTGATTATGTGGGCAATGTGTAACAATGTCGTAAGGGGTTTAGAGAGAACTAATGTGTTTCAGATTTATTTAATCGCAACCGAGGGGCATTAATTGAAACGAGACGAAAGGGCGACATGGTGTATTTTGGTTTTGATAATGATTAGTCGTTAATTTGGATAATGATATAATTAACATATATCGAATTAGATTATTGACGTCTATCTTGTTTTAGTTAGCGACTGAGTATTTGTGATTATTGTAACAAAGCATATTCTCAGTGTTGAATAGTGTATAATTCTTATTTGAGTACGATGTTATACTTTGATTTATTTACGATGTAAAGTTTCAGTCTTGGTTTGATAATCAAGGAGCTCTTGGTTTTGTTATTTATATGATCCCCAACTAAGATTGGATCGATCATTATTTTAGAAAGTCTCTCGATAAGAAGGACGCGATGATCGGATACATTCCGTGACGTATATCGACCCTTTGAGGAAGGCACGACTAGGAAAGATAAACGACGGGATTTGGGTTTAGTCGAAAATCGATTTCGCGAATTGTTTTACCTCTTTTGATAAGAGTTACCATGGTTTTGTTTTGATTTCGTGGATATAATTTACCGCTTGTTTTGTCGACTCTCCATCCGGAATAGTCAGATCGAATATCGTATCGCATATTTATTTTGAAAGAACGTAAGAGTCTGCGTGATGACGAGAAGCCGCATGCACCGGACAAGAGAAAAAACGCGGCGTGAAAGAAAGGACTAGCCGCTGACAGAACCTTTTTAAGGTGGGTGAATGTAATAAACCCGAGTTCCACATACGCGAACGACGAACACGAGTTCGACGTCATTTATTAATTATTTTACGGGTTTTTCGTAAGCGAACGTCGACATTTAAAATTTTATTTGTCGTAAATAATTATTTTCTTATTTTATTACGAACGGAAATTAAAAAAATATATATTTTTGACGTTTCGCGAGTCAACGCTTGATCGTGCGTTCGTTAATCGTTTTAAGTATCGTAAAAATTTACGACGCGTCTCGTTATTATTATCTAGATCGTAAATTTATTATTCTTATAAATGTCGTCATTTTGTTCCTTGTCTTGAGCCGGGTTCGTGTTTTAAAATGTACACATTTTATTAAATATTTTAAACCAAGAAAAATGTAACAGAAAATAAAAATGGTCTCGGTAGTGTAACCCTGAGCCACGGTTGTCGGGTTATATTTTAGTAAAAGTTGGCGTGTCAAAAAATTAAAAAATAGAAAAGAGGGGAGGGCCATTTGTGTCAAATGGCCAAACCAAATCTCTATATAAGCAAGCATACACACACACTTTTCCTTCTTTTACAAAAAAATTTACTTCCTCCCTCCCTTGTTCATCACCACCGCCGGCCACCATCACTCCTCCACCACCGAAAAAGTTTTCCGGTCACCGGAAACCGCCGTGTCGCCGGAAAAAGTCACATGCACAATGATCAACTTATATTTTCCGAATCCTCTCTTCATTTCCTACACATCTACGCAATAAAATAACACATGCAATGAGTATTTTTGGAGTTAGAATCCGGTTAGTTTCAAACAATTTCGTTTAAAAGGGATGTTTAAATAGCTAGATAAATATTATTTGAAGCTCGTTTAAATGGGAAAAGTCCAGTTTTGATGTTTGGGGTTGGTTCGAGTTCGGCAAGACACAAAAAGGAACAAGTCGAGTCCGATCTTGCTTTAATCTAACTTAGTAAGTATTGTCAATACTTGTGTTTTACTTGGTTTTATGCGATTTATTCGATTAGAGTTATTTGCATGTGATGAAATACCGAGTATACTTGCGTCAATAGCTAGATGATAAAATGGGTGGATTG
Source organism: Tanacetum coccineum (assembly GCA_026074375.1). NCBI lineage: Eukaryota > Viridiplantae > Streptophyta > Magnoliopsida > Asterales > Asteraceae > Tanacetum > Tanacetum coccineum. Next base: position 3,419 of record BQNB010048307.1, on the reverse strand, counting down.
GAAAATGGTTTTTGGATGTGTTTTGTAACATATAATTTCGGACAGCAGGTTTGACATGGAAAACGAGGTCTGAGATTTTGTAAAAACAGATTTTTAATGTTGAAATGTGATAGAGTTCGTTCTAATGTACGTTTTGGTAATTCGAACGTCCCGTAACTCCTAATAACGAAGAAGTTATGGCCGATTTGAAGTTGGAATTTTTATAAGTTTACCAAATCAACTATATTAAAAGCAGTAACATTCTGTTACCAGATTTTAACGAGTGTTTTTTGAGCACTTTCTAGTCCGTTACACCTTCGCGAACACGAAAGTTGTCCCAGAATGACGTTTTCTATAAAATCTCCTTTTGGTCAAAGTCACGAAAATATGATATAGCAGGACAAAACCGATGGTCAAACTGATGCGTTTTTATTAAAAATACAAGTTCATGCAGAAACTTGCAGGGGCATTTTGGTCATTTTCTGTCTAAATTCAGGTCTCGGCTAAAATTAAAAAGTTGTCCGGAATATCGTTTCGCATAAAATCTCTTCTTTGTCCGAATCGTGAAAATGTGATTTAGATGGTCGTTTGGCGCGGGTCAGATTTGGGTAAAAATATATGTAATTATAAAAGTCAAAGAAAGTCAAATGTTGACTTTAAAAAAGTCAACTTTTAACACTAACCTTGTATGATTATAAAAAATAATTGAAACACAACAAAACTATAGTATAGACATTTTAAACTTAGCGATCTTACGAACGGGTAGAATTCTAAAAATAGAAAACATAGTAATAATCTAAAAATATATCGCTATGAAGGGGTTAGTTGGTACCAACATTAGACGGTCGGGGTTCGACAAAATAACCTAAATAATATCACAAATATATTTCGAAAACTATACTTCCCAGAGATGGTAACTTTCCGAATATAGTAACTTTCCAATCATAGAAATGTTCATTAAATAGAAAGTATTCGATTAAGCGATGTATGATATAAAGTAAAAGACCGAAAGAAACCAAATGATTGTTGGGGATTTAGGATCTAAGGCGCAAGTGAATATCTCATCAAACATTTGGAATATATATATATATAATATATATATGGGTATACATAAAATATATATATAAATATAGTAATATATAATAATATAAAAATATATATATATATATAAATATAAATAGTATATATATATACACACATATAAAATATACCATATATATATATAACACATATATCATATAAATATATATATATATATATATGATAATATATATATATATATATACATATATAATATACATATACATATAAACATACAAATATAGTGATATAGTATAAATATATAAATATATATATATATATAAATATATATAGTATGATTTTGTTGATACGATGTACGCATCCGTTGATTCTACTTTTCGGCTTAGTAATCGAGCGACATAAAATATAGCTCGATCGTGTTCATTGATTTTCGTGGATGTTTCGACTATCTTGATCTTTGGCTCGATCAGGTGAGATCATAGCCTCGTCTTTAAAGGTTAATGTTTTTAACCCGCGAGAGGGATAGCATGCTTGTTTTCTGAAATTGAATGCAAACTGTTTTTGATACTTTGAATATGATTCCTTCAATACTGATTAATGCCATTTTTCTATTTGAACCGGTTAGTTGTACCATGTGTTGGGTGAAACGCTAATGCATTAAAAATATCAATTGGTTTTACAACCCAGTCCGGAGTTTGAATCCATTGGGACACCCTGTCAAACGTACATTTTTTTGTGGTTAGTATTAGGAGAAAGTGGCATACTCATCTACATAATTTTCGTCTTACGGAATGAATGTTGTTAAGTTTCGTACCCGCTCTTAGTTTTGGAAATCACTATTTTTATAACTTGACTTACGAGCCAACGTTATATGTTTTGTGGAACCCAAAATATGCGTTCTATGTGTTAATTGTAAACTCTATAAATTCACTCAACGTTTTGTTGACTTTTTAAGCATGTATTTTAGGTTAATTGTTGTTGATGGCTGGATGGGACAGAACGCGGATATCAAGGACGATGTCTCGGTGTAGTAAGTGTCATAACCTAAACAAGTGTTTTTAAGAAATCAAGTCGTGTGTGACTTTTAGAAAATAATTTTCTATAAAGGTATTTGGGACCTATTTAACGTCTTATCTAATTCAGTAAATGAAATTGTGTTTTATAAACGTATCTTTAAACGTTTACTGGGACTCGTGTGCATGTATTATGAAGTAGCACCCCAAATGTTGTATTCCGCTGCGTATCGTATTTTGGGGGTGTTACAGAGTGGTACCAGAGCACGAGTTGTAGTGAACTAAGTCGTTTTACAAAACTTGGACTACAACTGTTTTCGGAAAATTTTCACGAGTCTTTCACTGTCGTCCGATATCCGCACGTGCATCGTTCTCGATCCTTAGAAGCCTTATGTGGTATATATTTGATTGCATATTATGTGCGTAACAAGTGGTTGAGACTTGGTACAAGTAATAATTATATATATGTATATAGATATATATATATATATGGCATCCGTTCTATGGTATACGATTATATGTATCTTGACATTCGCTTCCTGCGAAGATTTTAATTTCTTTAAACATTTCGATGCGATGTGATAAAATTATTTTGATACGTGATGAAAACATCGTTGTTATACGATTATCTTCGAAACTTTTTTGCGACTTTACTTTTCATCTTTTGGTGATGTTGATTCATCATAGTTTATCGATCCCATTGGGTGACTTATTGTTCGACTCCGAGTTCGAATATTTTCCCGTTGCTTTTAAATCGCATATGTTGTTTCGTAACCTATTGTTTTGAAATTTTATAGTTGATGGGAGTGTGACTTTTATATGTCATCCTATGAACCCTCATTGTTTTGGAAAACGATTATTAACTTATTCACGCGTAATGCGTCGTTTGGAAACGTCTATCTTTGAAGCCTCCGAATAAAGTTGGGGTGTTGTGCTTTAATTCTTTCGTGTCGACCTTTATTTAGTAAGTCTGGGAAACGTTCGGGTCTGGAAACACATGAGTTGATGTGTTTGAAAGAGTGTTAAGTCATTGGGTATGGCTTTGTATTGGCGTTTGAAGGAATTAAAATGGTGTTTGATTGGATTTTAAAATGGATTGTACGGCAGTTTGTAACCAGCAGGTTGTGGGGTGGATTGTGAATTATTTTTGGTCTTAAGGCACCTGAGAAATCCAATATGGATGTGGGCATGTGTCTTAAGTGTGTGTGGTTCTTTGGATGGGATCATATCTCCTTCGGGTGAGTGAGACATCGTCGTTTTACTAAAACTGGTCAAATTTGGTATAGCGTTGGGAAAAGGAGTATAACTTGTAGTATACAAGAGATCATAACACAAGCAATAGATGATGGGTTGGCTAATTAGTCTTAGAGAGAGAAAGTGTCTTTC
>BQNB010048306.1:0-42632 GCA_026074375.1 Tanacetum coccineum | reverse complement strand
GTCTTCGAAATGAAAATTCACCAGTTCATAAACTACTTGCGTGACGTGCAATCATTTGGAAAAAATTTAGCAGGTACTCTTCTTAAAATTTCAAACTAACCCTCTTAGTTCGTATAAGTTTCATGTAGCTTAACCCCTTTTACATATTGATACTTATTAATTTATTCTCTTTTTCTGTCGTAGTGCTTTACACTGTTGAATTTCAAAAGAGAGGCCTTCCTCATTGTCACACACTCCTATGGATAGATGAGTCAGTACAAACTCCCTTCGGAAGATGTCGATCCAGAATGCTATTGAATTGTTGGCCATGCGGATTAGCATATCCATCTGCTTCATGTATGCAGAACAATACTCGATGTAAGAAAGACTTCCCAAAAGAGTACTACAACCAGACATATATTAACAAAAGTGGCTTCGTACACTACAAAAGGAGGGATACAGGGGTCACAACATCGAGACAAAATGTTGAATTAGACAACTGATGCGTTGTCCCATACAACAGGAAGCTATTAATGACATTTTATGCGCACATTAACGTTGAGTATTATGAAGGACAATGCTTATAAAATATTTTTTCAAATATATTTCAGAAGGGACGGACCATGCAGTTGCCCGTATATCCAGAAACAGTGCAGACGCAGCGAGTACGAGTGCAGTAGCGTCCACCAGTTGCCACAAATAGTGATGGATGAGATAAAGAACTATATGGACATTAGATATATAAGTCCACATGAAGCCTGTTGGAGAATTTTTAAATTTGAGATACATTATAGAAACCTGCTGTTAAAATATTAGTTGTACACTTATAGAACATGCAGCATGTCGTCTTTAAAGAGAGGGACAATCTTGAATCGGTAGTTGTTAATCCTCATAACAAAAAAACTACTCTCACAGAGTGGTTATACTACAATTAACACAATACTGATGGAAGACATCTTACTTATCTAAATTTCCCATTTGAGTTTGTTTGGTATGCGGATCGCAAATACTGGCGTCGTCGTCGTAGAAGGAATAAGTCATCAATCAGTAGGTTAACGTACGTTCATCCTGTAGCAGGGGACCTATTTTATCAGAGAATGTTACTTTGTCATCAAAAAGGTTGTACAAACTTTCCTGATATACGTATTGTTAACGACATCATATATCCCACATGTCGAGCCACGTGTGAGGCCCTAGGCCTATTAGAACATGATCAAGAATGGGAAACCATGTTGCAAGAACCTGCACTCACCGCGAAACCAGTAAAATTATGAACCCTGCTTGCACATATCATCACTTTTTGCCAAGTGTTAGACCCGGTAAGGCTTTGGAAACGTACCTGGAAAAGTATGTCGGAAGATATACCATACACCTCTTCTATATCGCTTAACATTCCAGACTTACACGTAGACGATTCAGAACTCGAAGACTATGTGTTGTACGAGTTAGAAGGTTGTTTGAATCATTGTTCAAAATCATTAACAGATTTCGGCCTTCGTCTACCGCCCGAAAACCTCATGTCCGTCCTAAGAAAAAAACTCCTGATGGAAGAAAAAAGCTATCACCGATGACTCCTCGCGAAAGAGAGAGACTGATTACTACCAAAGCTAAATGACAAACAGCGCCATAGATTTAATTTGAATATAGAAGCCTGCCTTAACAACAAGCAAGAGTTGGTTTGTGTGTACGATCACGGCGGTACAGGTAAAACGTTTCTCTAGAAGACGATCATATACGCCTTGTGTTCTAAGGGAAAGATCGTGCTAGTTGTTGCACCATCAGGTATCACTTCCTTGTTACTTCTAGCGGGTCGCACCGCTGATTGTGTCATCGTGTAGGTGTATTTTATGATAGTTCAAATTTCAAATTTATATTTTGCCAACTTTACCTAAAATAACACGTTAACGGGAAGTGTACCCGGTTAGATGGAGTTTTGTGGTAAGTAGGGTGTCGATCACTAAGAGCAAGAACTAATCTTTTATTTTATCAATTTTTTGGTTAACTAAACTATGTTAATTCTATTCTATGTTAAACCTATGTTAATCCTAATTCTAACGGATAAGGGGGGGTTTCAGCCTGAGTGACTGGCACATGTTTGTGGTGACTTAGATCAACTTAAGATACAATAATGCACGCAAGAAAACAGAAAAAAGATTGAAGAGTGGTCTAGCCAAATATAAGAAAACTGTATTAACCATGATTAATCCAATAAGAATGTTGGTTTGTTTATTTAGTGCAATGAATACTTATCTCGAGGAGGCATATCATTCTTAAGACTTAGGCGTTACTTCTTCCTAAGACCTAGACACGTAGAATTTTGTCACAATTAAACGCATCCGCATAAAGCATCTTATTTGCTAATTATAATCTATCTTAGAGATTAAAACAATGTTGATCTTGTTAAACCCTAGCTCATAGAGACTTTGCCCACTTACTGTTTAATGGCAATTTATACACTAGTAGTCCACTAGTCAAGTCTTTACTAATTGATTAAGAACGTACTCGTTGATCCCAATGGTCACCTGCTTGTCTAACTAAGCTCACTAATCTAAAAGCAAAGATAGGTCATTATTTGTGATCCTATTGGTCTAGATGTATAAATCACTATATGGAGAGCCATCCCGGCATCATAGCTAACGTGTCAGTAATCACTAATCCCAATTGAATGATAGGTCGCATACAAAAGCACGCAAACAAGTATAAATTGATAAACATAAACAAGCAATCAATGATAAATTAAGCATTCTAGATAAATAAACCAAATATTCAAATCTTCATAATAATGGCTAATACCCAAGGCTATTAGCCCTCAAACGTCATAATCAATACAGAATTAATAAATGCCACAAGGTCAACTAACCGAGTTAAACGAAAGATAACCAAAAATCCTACGTATTACAAAAGTATATGAGATTTACAAAGAGTTTCCTATGGAGATTATAAGCTTTGCTTGACCTCTTTCTGCTCTTCTTGTCTCTGAAAATTGACTCTGTGGTAAAGTATCGAAATATGATCAAGCACACTGAAAACCCATTTTTTGGTTTTCAATTTATAGGGTCTGGAATTTGGTCGATACGACGTATCGAGTGACTTGGATACGGCGTATCAGGGGTTTCTTGGAGTAGGGACCATATTTGATTTTTTCTATAATATTTTATTACTTTAAATTGTATACGGCGTATAGAGTCTCCTGGATACGGTGTATTGGTCTTTGAGTCTTTGTGGTTTCTTGTGAAATGCAAGCACAGATACGTCGTATCTTCCTTGATGGATACGGCGTATAGGATGTCAGAGTCAGTTTCTTCAAATGTCTATCGTTAAGCTCCAAAGCATGCATCTTTTTGCTAATACTTTCACAAGTACTGCCATAATAACTGAATTCTCCAATACACACATTAAAGTAACAATTCTTGCAATAATCATACAAAATGGGTTATTTACATGGGATAAATGATGCTATAAAAGTGACATTATTTGATGTCATCAAATAATCCCCACGCGCCACCTTAATCCTAACTTTTCCCTTAAGTAGCATTTAGAAGTTTAATGAAATGTATCCCTAAAGATGTTTTCCTAAGCATTTATTCGATCAATACAAGTAACAACCAAACACCTATGAAATATGAAGAGAAAACCACTTCCAAGATCACTCAACTAATCTATTGGGTAACATTTAACTAATTCGCATCAATTGCTCGATTCATGACGAGTTAATATTTATCATAAGCTTGGCAAGGATATACCTCACCACCACTAGAGTAAGGATTAACAAGTTTAAAAAGGAAAATTAGGTTTTTTGATTTAGAAGTCCGTTTCGCTTAGGGTTGAATCCATTCTAACAGATCTTTCATCAAAAGCTAAAGTACCATACCAACAAGGCAACTGAATCACACATACATGGCCGTAACGACAGAATAGACATGTGTGTTCGATCACATCCTCATTCAAGTTTAGCCAAGGGTTAGGATGAAGAATGATATAGGGTATGGATCTTCTAACTTTCACCAAAAGTAATAAACCAACAAGGCAGCTGAATCACGCATACATGGCCTTAACGACGGAATAAACATGCATGACTCGATCACATCCTTATTCGAGTAAAACCCAAGGTTGATGATTAGGAAAGGAAATAAATTGTTGTTAAAAAAAATTTACAAAAAAAATAGATTAAGTCCAAACAGATAAGGCACAAGTTGCTAGACACTTTTTCCTGACCGTTACCATGATAAAGACACAGCTATATGTACAAACGTCTTGATAAAAGATCATAAACAACAACCTAAGTTGGCGTTCCCATAACGGTCAACTCCTAATCATCTCATACTTTACATACTTTTACAAAGAGAAGTGGCGATATCTACCACTTTATACAAAACTTTACATCGTCGATTTATAACCATCCATCAACGAATAATCAATCCTTCAAATAATTCCATCGGCTTAAGCTTTAATGAACCGACAATCTTCAAACTTTCCTCCTCTTTTTTTGTTGCGATTTTCTATTTTTTTGATTTTTTTTAAACTATACTACGAACCTCTGTGTAATTTCACCATCTTCACGATCATAATAACTCCGGATAATTTATTCCATGATTCTTCATTCTTTGGACGTACCAATAATTGTGATGGTAGTAAAAATACATGAGTTTTTACTACTTTTTACATTCCCATTGCAATGTGCAAATTTCCCAACCATACCAAAGATAGAAAATGACACAAGATACAGGAAATACATACTTTACACTTTAAGCAACTAGCAACTGATAAATGGACTTAATCTAATAGGATAGGCTAAGGTGTAAAGGTGTAACAAAACAAATAGTTGGTGTTATCCTAAAGGATTGGCTCTACAGGTTTTTCTAGGGGTATCTTACTCTTAAAATGAGAGTAAACAAAGGGTTTATACGAGGGTTAACTAACTAGTGTAGTTAGTTAATAAAAAAACATATAAAGGCTTTTTGGGTGTAATCTTAGAAATTTACCAATTTAAACAAGTTACTCCATCTAAATCCATAGTACTCATTATTGTAGTCTCAAATAGATATACCAAGTGATGACATCAAATAACGTTATATTTATACCATCATTTATTCCATGTAAATTACCCACTTTTATATAATTATGTTAATTGCAGTAATTAATGAGTGTTTTGTGAAGACAAGCTAATACGGAGTGTTTTGTGAAGACAAGCTAAAAGGCGCACATTTTAGAGCTTAAAACAAAGATATTTGAAGATACTTATTTCTTACTTAATACGTCGTATCCAGCAAAGAAGATACGGCGTATCAACGCCTGAACTTCACAAGAAAACGCGTATGTTCAATTCCTAATACGGCGTATCCTACTAACTACATACGTCATATCCAGCTGGTCAAACAATCAAAGATCTTGCATTAAATGTATTAAGGAAATATATAACTGATTGATTGTGAACGTAGGATGCACTCTAAGGAATACACCCCTATATGTTGTATTCACCTTACTCAATACGGTGTATCCACTAATTTTCAGAGACTATAAATAAAAGACTCAAAAACGAGTTTTCAGTGTGCAAAATCATATTCTCTATACCATAAACATAAAAGTTGATTTTCTGAAGTGAAGAAGAGCAACCAAGGTCAAGAATCAATCATGATTCCATAGAAGACACCGTGTAATTCCTATACTCTTGTAATCATTTAATTTTTGGTATCGTTTGGTAAAACGTTTAGTTTACCTTGGTTAATTGATCATACTTGTATAATTACAATGGTTATGGGCTAATACCCTCGGGTATTAGCCATCTTAATGAAGATCTAATGTTTGGTTTGTTTTAATCCTGATTTCTTAATTTATCGTTGATTGTTTAACTATGTTTATCACCTCATACTTGTCTATGTGCTTGAATATACGACCTATAATTCAACTGGGTCTAGTGATACTGACCAGGTAATCTAGATACTGGGATAGCTCTTCATATCGTGTTTTATATATCTGGACCAATAGGATCACAAATAATGTTCTATCTTTTCCTTTAGATTAGTGAGCTTAGTTGGCCTGGCAGGTGACCCTTGGATCAACAAGTACGTTCTTAATCATTGGTGAAGACTTGAATAGTGAACTACCAGTAATATAAAAAAAAAATACCGTCAAGCAGTAAGTGGGTAAAGTTCCCGATGGCTAGGGTTAACAGGAATCAACCATTGGTTATTAATCCCTAAGATATATTTTAATTAAACTAAAGGATTTTTTTATGCTGATTGCGTTTAATTGTGACAGGATTCAACGTATCTAGGGCTTAGGATGATGTCCCGCCTAAGTCTTAAGAATGATATGCCGCCTGGAGATAAGCAGTCATTACACTAAACAAACAAACCAGTATTTAATCGGATTTATTATTGCTAATATAGTTTTCTATCATTTGGCTTGTACTGCTTTTTTATCTTCTGATTTTCTTTTTGCGTACTTATTGTGTATTGAATTCATTATTGTCACCATAAAACCTGTGTCAATCTCTCAGGCTGAACCCCCCCCCCCCCTTATCATTAGAACTAGTTTTAGCATAGGTTTAACAAGTAATTAGAATTAACTAGTCTAATTAGATTAATTAAAATACTGATAGAATATAAGATTAACAGCCTCGCTCTTGCCCTACTTACCACGAAACTCCATCTGATCGGGTACACTGCCCGTTAAAGTGTTGTTTTAGGATAAGTTAGCTAAATATAAATTTAAAACTTGGTAATCAATAAATATAACCTACACGACAGCACATCAAGTTTTTGGAGTCGTTGCCAGGGAATGAAAAAGTTTTAATCTCTATCTTATTAGTATTTCTAACCCTTAACTAGCATAATCTAATTTTTTAAATTCTGTTTGTATTTAATTAATTGTGTGTTTAAATTTCTGCATTATTTAATTGTTTTCTAAGCATTTTATTTTGGTAGACCACCTGATACAGCGTATCCACCAGTTGAATACGATGTATCAAACCTTCTAACCAGACAGGGTATTGATTTTTGCAGTCTAAACAACGTATCCTGTTCTCCCAAACAGTACGGTGTATTCTGCAAACTCAATACGACGTACTGTCATTCAACAGATCTATATGGCGTATTTAAATCAATTGAATACAGCGTATCAATCAACTGATATAGTAGCAGTCACGATTTTTTATATTCGATTTCTTGTTTTCTGTGTTCTCTCCTCTGGGGGCATATCCTACTGATTGTTTGTGCTTATTTTCAGAAAACCGTTTGACGAATCATGATGGCGGAACCAAATGAATATATTTCAGCTACCCGAAAGAACTTCCTCTCTTATGATAACAAAGGAAGAATGATCAAGAAGAGTTTTCTTGAAATACAAGGAACATTTTTTGTGAAAATGTGAGATAATACTTTCAATGGGATAATTGGAGAAAATGCGTTTAAACACATCGATAATTTTCTCAAAGTAGTTGGGCCACTCAAAATAAAAGGGCTAAGTCAGGATCTATTTAGGCTTAGCGTCTTCCCTATCTCACTCGTAGGAGCCGCAAGTGAATGGTTTAAAAAGGATTGTATTGTCTTAGTTACTACTTGGGAAAATTTGGTAGAAAAGTTCATTCAAAAATTCTACCAACCTTCTAATGACAATGAAGAGATGGAAGCCGATGAAGATGATAACCCCGATGATATTGCTAAAATCTTCAAGTTCAAAGGCAACTTATTTAACTTCGATACACCCTTATGTAAATCATTCAATGAATTCAAATATCTCCTTAAAATCGACACGGATCTGTTTACTTTCGATATCCAAGGAATCAAGACTTACAAGGAGTATGAGTTGAATAATAATATGACGGGGGATCTTGAGGAACCATGGTCAGATAACGGGGTACCATATCAACTGTGTGATCATCTATGCGAACCATATCATTTTAAGAATGAAAAGACTAAATGGCCCATGTTGATCCTACTTTAATATATCGAATTCCTTAAGCTTGTTTAAGGTTTAGTTATATTAGATAGATCTAACACAACTATAGTAGAAACTGTGTTTGAATGTATTAAAGATTATGCGGAATCTAATCTTTAATAGTAAGAAGAATTATCAATGAAACAGTAATTCAATGAACATACAATGCAACAAATAAGCTACAATATTATTAATGATAATAATATGAATACTCTCAAAGTATTAGGGTTACAAAGACCTTGAAGCTAAGAATTATACAACTAAGATTGATTTTTGGTTTTGGTTCTGGTACTGGTACATCAAACTCTATGCCCTAGGACTTTCTTTTATACACCAAGGAGTCCTATTTGGCTTACAATACTTCCCTAAGTATCTAAAATATTTTCTATAAACAACTAATACATATCATATAAGCAGTACTAACTAGCAGCATTAACTTGATATTCACTAGCAGTAGTAACTTCAAGCATATTTTCACTAGCAGCATTAACTTTAGCTGAGCAGTCTTAACTTTATACTAACAGTAGTAACTACTTAGCATATTTTCTTTATAGTTCAACATCAGCACTAATATTTACTAGCAGTACTAACTATGTACTAGCATTAGTAAACACTTAGCATATTGTCTTTGAAGTCTCTGAGCAGTACTAACTTCAGCTGAGCAGCATTAACACAAACATGAGCAGTAGTAATTCAAACAACATCAAGAAGACTTTTAATCCCAACAATCCTCCCCTAAACTTGATATTCTTCTTCAAAATCATCAAGTTTCTTCATTTAAAGCTTCATCAACACCAGGAGGATGCTTCCAAACACTTCTTTACTTCTTAAGCTGTTTTATGATGAATTTAAGAAGCTGATAAGCCATTTCACTTTCATAATCAATTATAAGCTTCTTTTCCAACATCATTGAAAGTGTAAGTGGTGCAAGGGGATACTTCTTCTCTACCAACATATAAATCTGCATATGTTGCATCCTCAAGGAATGTACTCCACAGGAGTCATACAACTTCCAATCCAACACTTTGTATTCTTGTTGATTCCTCCATACTTTATCTTCTACATGTGGTTCAAACATTGTTTTCAAATCACCCCATAACAACAAATCCAAGTCATCCACTGGTCTTGTTGACTCATATTTAGCTTTTACCAACTTGTACAAATCTTCCAAATCTTGCCTGTCAAAACTTTTAAGCATTTGACTAAAGATCATGTACGTTTGAGACTTTCCATTAGCTCTCATTATTTGATAATAGCTTTTTCTTCCTTCTTTATAAATCTTCCAGCCAACAATACTTGGAGACTTAACAGCTAAAGGTATAACATCAATTGTTACCTCTTCTTCATTTGGAATGATTTCCAAACACTATTTAAGCTCTGTTGTTTCTTTGTCATCTTCCACCTTTTGTTTCTTTTCATTCTCTTGTATTAGCTCTGTTCCTGCTCTCGTTTCTTTGCCTTCCACCAACTCTGTTCTAAAGTCTTCAAATGTATTTACCCTTTTGAATGCTCTGTCAAACATCTCTTGGATAGAATCAAACTCTTTCAACTTCAAATCTTTGAGCTTGTATCCTTCCATGTTCTTTAGGTAAGTACACATTATCTTTCTCTGTTGAGCTTTTGTTGGTGGTTTGTTTCTTTTCTCTTATGTTCTTTTAGCTGCAAAATGCTTTCTTCTTTTCTTTAAGAGTTGTTGAAATAATATAGCCTTTTCTTCAATAGACAACTCTTCTTGTTCTTGTACTTGCAATCTTTCAGCCAATTAATGATCAGCATTAATCTTTTCATGTATATCATCTCATGTTTCAATCAAGGCAATATTGACTTCTTTTTCTTTTCAGCTTTCTCTCTTGTAAGTCTTTCTTCTTTATCAAATTCAGCTTTTAATTTTAAAGCAGCTTCTTTATCAAGCCTGATTAGATCTTTCTTCTTCATAGGCTTCACAGGTTCTATCAATATTCCTTTACCTTTGTCCTGTGATTGTTGTGAAGATAGTTGTGAAGATATTATTGTTGTAGATTTACCCAGCTCTTGTATAACAACCCCTTTCTCCTTGGGTTTTATACTTTTTATTTCCATAAGCGCTTGAGCCAAAGTAATATCATCAACAGTTGTAATTATAGCAGTAGTTGTTGTAGCAGCACTAACAGTTGTTGCATCATCAGCAGTACTAACTACATTACCAGCATCCCTAACTTGAGCAGCATCAGTAATTAACGTAGCAAAGTTAATAACTTTAACTACTTCTTCAACAACATTAACTTCATTATTTAAATCTTTAACAACAACTTCTTATTCTGCAACAAACACTTCCTCACCATCTAAAACATTCACATCAAACATCTCTTCATCCACATTTTGAACACTAACCAGGGTAATTTCTTCATCTGCATCAATAGCATCAATCCTCCCCTGTTTGGATGCATCCTCACCCAAACTTTCTTCATTATCAGAGGATTCTACCCTAGCAGTCAAACCAACTTTGTATAATCTCTTCATCTTATGAGTTCTTTACCTATTTTTCTTTTCAAGCTTCTTGACCCTCCTTTTTAAACTAGCAATCTCATTATGTTGAGTGGTCTTTGTCTTCTCCAAATCAAGAACCATGTTTTGTAAAGTGGTACATAGTGCCATCAATTCATCAAGTTTAAGTATATCCTCATCACTTTGAAGTGTGTTACCTCTTGCGAGCAGTGAATCATTAGAATATTTAGATACAACAACTAAGTCGAACAACTCAAGTCGAACAACTGAGTCGAACAACTCAAGTCAAACAACTCAAGTCGAACAACTGAGTCGAACAACTCAAGTCGAACAACCTGAACCGAACAACTTAGTTCAGTGGAAACCGAACAACTCCACTCTAGTTGAAACCGAACAACTCCACTTTAGTTGAAACCGAACAACTCTACTCTTGTTGAAACCGAACAACTCAACTTGTGTGAAAACCAAACAACTCAACTTGTGTGGAAACCGAACAACTCGACTAAGTGGAAACCAAACAACTTGGCTTGTGTGGAAACCGAACGACTCGACTAAGTGGAAATCGAACAACTTGGCTTTAAGAGGAAACCGAATAACTCGATTTGTGTAGAAACCGAACAACTTGTTTTGTGTAGAAACCAAACAACTTGACTTAATTGAAACCGAACAACCCTAATTCCATTAAGGGAAACCGAACAACTCATTTTTCAAAATTATACGGTATATTTCGTTGACTTGTAAAATCCCGTGAAACATTTATTTGTTTTCCCGGGTTAGAGACAAGAATTGTAAATGCCCGGTAGTTTTTCCATAATTAAAAATACTTAAACGAAAACTTAAATTATAAAACATAATTTACTTTCTAACCACCGTTTTCGATCAACTAAGTAATCTTTTAACATACACATTTCTCAATGACGACTCTTGCTGACAAAGCGATTCTTTCGGGTGCCGACAATATCGTCCCACCTAATGTTTTGGAAAGCGGATATTATATGACTCTTGGAAAAGCAGAATGGAGTTAGTGACAAAAGAATATACAACACTGACAATTTATCCTTGAATCCGTTGAAAATGCCCACTCATTTGGCCTTCAATTGAAAAAAAGGAGTGACAGGCAAGAAATATTCTGAGTATCTCCTAACGAAGCAATTCCAAGCCATTGTGAATGACAAGCAACAAATATCATTCTCCTAGGGTTTACCACCAAAATCCTAGCATTGGTTAGAGCCATCATAAAGTCCCAAGGGAACTTTGGGAAAGAATTCAACTTCTCATGCAAGAACTTCATTGACGAAACAGGAAAGGGAGTGTAGAGCTATGGTGAATTTGAGATAAGTTTTGCTTATAAGAAGGGGGAATCCACTTCTTGAATTCTACTTGAAGATTTTCACTCTACTCAAATGACATAAAACTTTTTACAACATGAAACTAGGACTATTTCTTTTCACGTGAACACAAAGTTTTTAAATACCCTTCCTCCTGAATGGCGAGAGCCAAATTTGTGACATATGTCAAACTGGTTCAGAGTTGCACACAACTAACATCGATCACTTCATGCTTATTTGGGACCAACAATGAATTTCTTGCAAATGAGGTTCGTTATAATGGATGAACGCAATTTCAGACCCAATTACCGCTTGCTTTAGTTGCAACTCATTCAGATCAACCCAGTCTCCCGAATCAAAAACTCATCTAACATCACACCCAAACACTCATTTCCCAACTACAAGATTTCATCATAATCAGTCTCACATGAGTATGGGTTCACCATATCGTCTCAACAATACGCAACCTCATCAATCATCCAACACCAATTTCAAACACTTATCCATCCAATGATGATCAGTCCATTAATTCACCACAACATTTATTCTCCATCATCATCTATACCTCAATTGGAATATCCTTCATCAGTTAATCAACAATCTGAATTTTCCCAACAAGAATCAGGTTTAATTGTTCCAGTGTTTCAGAAAGGTGATGATCTCATTGATGTCATCAATCACATGATGTTGTTTTTGACTACTATCGTCACTTCCCGTTATCCCACTACCAATAACTTAACCAGTGAGAAACTCGACAAACCCTAGCACAAGCTCATAATAGAAGAGTAACATTACAACCAGATGTCAGGGGAGACAAACTTTGTAGCTCGGGTACTTCAAGGACTTATACCCGGGAGCAATATTGGAAACAATGTTGGAAAACAAAGAACGGTTATTTGCTACAAAACCCCCCCCCCCCCCCCCTGCAAGGGAAGGCCATAGGTCCAAACAGTGCCACAAACCAAAAGAGGAAAGGGATAATTCTGGTTTAAGGATAAAGTGTTGTTGGTTTAACTCAAGCAAGTGGTTCAAATTTTTTTACATGAGTAGGAACGTCATTTTTTGAAGATCCAGGAATTCTAAGAAGGTTAACCACACAGACCAGTCTTAGACTCACAATGCTGCTTATCAAGCTATGATTTTGATGCATATGACACTGATTGTGATTGAACTTAACCTCCAAATTGCTCTCCATGGTGAATTTAATCTCACTATGGTCAGACTCTCTTTCCTTCTGAGGTACACAATCATGATAATATGAATAACTATATGACTAATCAAGTTGTGCAGGCTATGCCGTCTTCTGAATAGTCAAATGTTGTGAACCATTCAGAGACTGAAATAACCAGTGATAGCAATATCATTCCTTATTCTCAGTATCTGATTGAATCAAACCCCAAAAAAGGTAGTTTGAGTTCAAAATTCCTAACTCTTCTGGACAACAAGATGAATTGAAATCATATGTGATATGAACAACTAAAAACCTAATTTGTTCATTGTACCAAGACGAATTCTAGAAAAGAAAAATGAGGTCCATGATACGTTTAACTGCCTACTTAAAAGATATAAGAACAAGTTAAAGGTGTTGAAAAAAGGACCAAACGGTGATTAAAGCAGGGCAAATTAATGTTGATCAGATTCATGTGCACAGTCTGTAGAGATTGATCATCTAAACGATCTCTTTTTCAGAACATTTAAAAGAAAAAGGATCTATATTGCATAACAGGTTTTACACTTTCTCAAAAATGAATTTTTAAGAACAAGAATCTAGAAACATTGATAGGGAAAAACTTAGAAAACAGATCAAAACAGCCTAATAATATCATTTTTAAAAAGAGAACAATCTGAACAAACCCTGTATCACGAGTGTTTTATGAAACCTCAGTTTTTCCTAAGTTTTTCTATGATAATACCACTAAACAAGCTCTAGGTTTTCAAAATCCTTTCTATCTGAAGAAAGCTCAGCAGTTGGAACCTATGCTATATGTTGGTGATATAATTCAGAAAACCAATCCTATTGTGATCCCTGACTCAGAAGAGACCTTAACACTTGCTGAAGAGAGTCGTTCAAAAATGCTTTTAAAACATAAGGATAATATGATGCAAGAAAAGATAAAACAAATTGATACCACACCAATCGATTATGCTGCTCTTAATAAACTTTATAAAGATTTTGAAACACGGTTTGTTCCACAAACTGAATTATCTGCTGAACAAGCCTTTTGGTCGCATAACTCTGTGAGTTCCTCAGAACCCGATCTTTCTGATAGACCCACCAATGTTGAGGTTCCTAAAGAACTTCCAAAAGTCAGCATGGTTAATACGAGTTTGAAGAAACTTAAATACCATCTTGCTAACTTTGATGTGGTAGTCAAAGAAAGAACCACGCCCACAGCTATCACTGAGGGCACGTGGGGTTTCGAACATACAAAAGCTTGTTTTAGGGATGAAATAATTCCATTTGTAAAAGCTCTGAAGGACTTATTTAGTACATTCAACCAACAATTGGTTGATGAACTTGCTGAAGTCCAAAATGTCTTCTATCAAATGGAACAGGCTGTGGAACAACATCGTGTAGAGTCAAAAACATTTGAAGTTAAAATGAATCAAGCTTTGAACGAAAATGAACGACTCTTGGAACAAGTGATGAGCAAAGATATTGTGAACTTGATTGTAAATTCCTCTATGGATTTTGCCTCTGTGAATGTGCATGAATGTGAAAAGTGTCTCAAACTTGAGACTGAGCTTCAAAAGGATTTTGTTGAAAAAGAGATTTACGATAAACTGTTCAAAAGGTTTACCACTCTTGAAAAACATTGCATTTCGTTAGAAGTTGATACTCAACTTAATCAGGAAATTTTTCAAAGGGACAATTCTATTTCAAATCAAAGTGCTCCAAGTTTTGATCAATTGTTTGAATTAAATGAATTGAAAGCTCAGTCCCAAGAGAAAGACATGGTCATAAAGAAGTTGAAAGAGAGAATTAAATCTCTCAGTGGAAATATGGATAAGGATAAGATCAAACAGGACTTAGAAGAGATTGAAACCATAAATATTGAATTGGATCATAGGGTGACAAAGCTTATTGCTGAGAATGAGCATTTGAAACAGACCTATAAGCAACTTTATGACTCGATTAAACCAGCACGTGTTCGATCAAAAGAACAATGTGCTGACTTAACTAATCAAGTCAATCTAAAGTCTGTGGAAATTTCTGATTTAAATGCTTGTCTTCAGGAAAAAGTTTTGGTAATTACAACTCTCAAGGATGAATTGAGGAAACTCAAAGGAAAAGATTTAGCTAATAATGAAGTTACACATCATCCTAGTGATCCAGAGATTAATACGGAACCAATAACCCCTAAATTGTTGAACAAAAGGTCAGCTCACTCTGCCTATATTAAGCACACTCAGGAAGAAGCTGCAGTTCTTAGGGATCTAGTCGATCATATTAAAGCAAACTATCCCCTAGATCCAACCTTAGAATCTGCCTGTAAGTATACTAAACTAATTCAGGAGTTGCTTACAAAAATCAGTAAAACCTGCCCTAGTCTCAACAATTCTGGAGAACAATTAGTGGCTGTGACCCCAATGAATAAAGTCAAAAGAGTTAGATTCACTGAGCCCGTCACATCCTCAAGAAACACAATCACAAAAAAGGCCTCTACATCAAACCTAGCTTCTAACAAACCTATGTTGTCTTCTACAGGAGTAAAACCATCTACTAGTGCTAGCGGATCACAGCCTTCAGGCAATACAAAGAAAGATAAGATTCAGCAAACACAAAGTAGTACTCAGAAGAATAAAGTAGAAGCCCACCCTAGGAAAGTTAAATCTAGTTTGAAAAATAAAGATCATGTTGTTGCACCTAAAGGAACTGCTCATGTGCAGCATTCCAAGCTTAATGCTAATTCTGAACTTAAATGTGTTAAGTGTAATGGTTGCATGCTTTCTGATAATCATGATTTGTGTGTTCTTGATTATATCAATAATGTGAATGCTCGTGCAAAATCTAAATCTGCTAAGAAACAAACAAAGAGAAAAGTTTGGAAACCAACAGGAAAGATGTTTACAACTATTGGATATATTTGGAGACCTACTGGTCGGACCTTCACTATCGTAGGAAATGCGTGCCCTTTAACTAGGATTACCACTACTACTGAAGCGCCCCTTAGGAAACCAGTTGTTCTAGATAATGAAACATCTAAACCTGCTGTAACATTGGTCTATTCACGGAAACCTAGGAACTCTAAAACTAATGTTCCTGTTAGCAAATCTAAGGTTCTTCAATCTGTATCTGCTAACAAAAAGGAACCCAGTAAATCTTGGGGATCCATAATTTCCGATGTTCCATCTTCCTCTCTTAATGAATGCAGGTCGTCCAAATTGTCCTCTGGTATTTGGACTCCGGCTGCTCCAAGCATATGACCGGAGATCGCTCTCAGCTCACCAATTTCGTCAACAAATTTTTGGGTACAGTCAAATTCGGAAATGATCATGTGGCAAAGATTTTGGGATATGGTGATTATCAGATTGGGAATGTTACGATATCAAGGGTTTACTATGTGGAAGGACTTGGACACAACTTATTCTCCGTTGGGCAGTTTTGTGATTCGAACCTTGAGGTTGCTTTTCGTCAACACACCTGCTTCATTCGTAATTTAGAAGGTGTTGATTTATTGACTGGATCTCGAGGCAACAATCTGTATACTCTGTCTCTTGGAGACATGATGGCGTCCTCTCCCATATGTCTCTTGTCAAAGGCCTCAAAGACTAAGTCCTGGCTATGGCACCGACGTTTGTCTCATCTAAACTTTGGTGCAATCAACCATTTAGCTAGACATGGTCTTGTTCGAGGTCTCCCTAAGCTTAAATTTGAAAAGGACCATCTGTGTTCTGCATGCGCAATGGGTAAGAGCAAGAAGAAACCCCACAAACCTAAATCTGAAGACACAAATCAAGAAAAACTCTATCTGTTACACATGGATCTTTGTGGACCAATGCGTGTCGCAAGTGTTAATGGAAAGAAGTACATCCTTGTCATTGTCGATGATTACTCACGATTCACATGGGTTAAGTTCTTAAGGTCAAAAGATGAAGCTCCAGATTTCATAATCAAGTTTCTTAAGATGATCCAACTGCGGCTGAAAGTACCTGTTCGACGCATCAGAACAGATAATGGAACTGAATTTGTTAATCAAACGTTGCGTGAATATTATGAGAAGGTTGGTATCTCTCACGAAACATCTGTAGCTCGCTCTCCACAGCAAAATGGTGTCGTTGAAAGACGGAATCGTATGCTAATTGAAGCTGCTTGCACAATGTTGATTTATGTAAAAGCTCCGTTATTTCTATGGGCTGAAGCAGTGGCTACCGCATGTTACACCCAAAATTGTTCCATCATACGCCTTCGTCACGGCAAAACACCATATGAGATTTTACATGACAAACTTCCCGACTTATCTTTCTTCCATGTATTTGGTGCACTCTGCTATCCAACGAATGATAGTGAGAATTTGGGCAAGTTACAACCAAAGGCTGATATTGGTATTTTCATTGGTTATGCACCCACGAAGAAAGCATTTCGAATTTACAACCGACGTACCAGACGAATCATTGAGACAATTCATGTAGATTTTGATGAGCTGACTGCAATGGCTTCTGAACACAGCAGTTTAGGACCCGCACTTCATGAAATGACTCCTGCAACAATCAGTTCAGGACTCGTGCCAAACCCTCCTCCTTTAACACCGTTTGTACCACCTTTGAGAACTGACTAGGATATGTTGTTTCAACTATTGTTCGATGAATTACTCAATCCCCCACCTAGTGTTGATCACCCAGCCCCTAAATTCGTTGCTCTAATTAATGAAGTAGCAGCTCTAGTACCCGCTGTATCAACGAGTTCACCTTCCTCAACTACAGTTGACAAAGATGCACCATCACCAAGTAACTCTCAAACAACACCTAAAACTAAACCCCCCGTCATTCCCAACAATGTTAAAGAAGACAATCATGATATTGAAGTTGCACATATAGGTAATGATCCGTACTTTGGCCTCCTAATTCTAGATCTAGTATACAATTCCAGAAAACGAAATTCTAAAAGCATCTTCCTTTCTTCGGAGTTATTCCTACTGTTGTGCAAAACTGATGCTCCTTACTCAAAACAACGTTTACCAAAAGGACACAAGGATCCATCCTTTAGAACAACAATCATCGTGAACTCGAAAGACATGTTTCCACAAAGACTCCAACTTCATGAAAAAACCATAATTTTGTTACTACGATTCCTTTCTCTCATACTTGAACCAAAGACTTATAAAGACTCGCAGTTAACTCAATCATGTTAGGATTGAAAGCAATGCATGAGGAACCTGAATGAATTAAACATCTTGAAGTCTAGAACTTGTTTCCTCGTCCAGACAAAGTGAGGGTCAATACCTTAAAATGGATTTATAATGGTAAAAACTAGATGAAATGAGGAATTCTAAACAACAAGTCCGCTAGGTTGCACTGTGGATACCCTATCAAGAGAGGAATTGATTTTGAGGAATCCTTTGCTTCCGGTGAGCTATACTTGATGCTAGTTCAATATTCCGCGCATATGTTGGCTCACATGAATATGGTTGTCTACCAAATGGATGTAAAGATGGCATTCTATGCGAAGAAGTTTATGTCAGCCAACCGGACGGGTTTGTGGATCAAGACATATAAGCTTAAGAAGGCTCTTTATGGGTTGAAACAAGCTCCTCGCGTGTGGTATGATCTGTTGTCGAAGTTTCTACTTTCTCAGGAATTCTCTAAATGAACCGTGGATCCTATATTATTCATAAGAAGACAAGGCAAAGATTACTCTTGGTACAAATCAAACGTTTGATGATTATAAAACTTTGCGTCTACTAGCACCTGAATGTATGTGAGCTAATTTTTACCAAAAATATGTGTCTCAATTTTAAGATGTCGATGGATGGGCAAAATTATCATTTTCAAGTACTACAGATTTCACAAAGTACCAAAAGAATCTTTATAAACCAGTCTAAATATGCTCTTGAATCTTTGAAAAAATATAGTATGGAATCTAGTGACCCCGTGGATACTCCCATGGTGGAGAAATCCAAACTGGATGAAGATACACAAGGGAAAGCCATAGATCCTACACACTATCGTGGAATGATTGGCACCCTTATGTATCTTATAGCCAGTAGACCATACTTAACATTTATGTATGCATGTGTGCCCGAATCAGCAAATCCTACCAGAAAAGCACATTCATAGCTGAAAAAGAATCTTTTAAATACATAAGAGGAAGCGTAATCGGGGACTCTTGGTATCCAAAGGATTTCTTTCCTATTGCTACTAACATACAGCATTATGCATACACTGATCACAGTGAGTTGCCAAGATACTAGACTAAGTACATCTGAAGTATGCAATTATTAGGAGACAGACTTGTTAGCTGGTCATCAAAAAGCAGAAAAGCATCTGCGATATCCAGTACAGAGCTGAATATTTGCTATGTCTGGCTGTTGTGCTTCTAACCTTTGATGTGATCACAGCTTCCCCGAATATGCCTTGGATTCAATAAAAAATTCCAATGTACTATGATAACAAAAGCGTTATTCCTTATCATCAACAACGTTCCAACATCTCGTCCAAAAGCATATAGACATAAGATTCCACTTCAAAACAGAGCAAGTTTGTAGAATAGAGTCGTAGAGCTTTTACTGTTCATCAACACGAGTAAATCAACCAACGACACTTCACTAATGCCGTATGCATAGAAAGATAATTAGAAATTTTCTTATCAACAAGCTAGGAATGCGAAGTTTTACGCCAGAAACTCTGAAACAATTGGCAGATGAAGCTGAAGAATAATGGTGGTACCTATTTAAATATCATTTATCATATGTATATATATTAAAACCCATAAAAACCAAAAAGATTTTTCTATTTTCAGAAAACTTTTATAAAATCAAAATACAAAAATATAAAATCTTTAAAACCAAAGAAAAATTAAAAAATGAGAAAAATATAAAAAAAAGTAATAATGGCATGTCTTCTGAAAATCGATAACATTTACAATCTTAGAAATGTCATTCAATAATGATACGAGGTTGTAAATGAAGTTCGAGCAGAAGTTCAAATGTTTTCAAAACATGCCAAATGGCTTGCTATTATTTCTAATAGCAACCCGGTCTTCATTTTAAAGGCAAGTATTTCAAAAAGGAAACTTGACCTCTCAACGGGAATTTATTCTCGGGCATGGTCTACTTAATGACCATGCAAAGGCTTGTGTTTACTTTGCAACACAACCCGTGCTTCCTATATTACCATAAGTGTACGTGTCAGTGCGCTTATGTGTTAAAATAAGAGAAATCTTATTTTCATTGATAAAAAAGTTGTCTTTATAATGAATCAGTGTTTTCAGTAATCTCAAAAAGATTTTCAAAGACAATTCGACCCAGTCATACATGACACCAACGTCTTTTAAATAGAAAACGGGTCATTGATTTTGAGGGTGAGAGATTTTATCACATAATCTTTAAAACGGTCCTTTTAAAATTAAGTCCACGGAATAAACGAATAATGTTATTTTGGAAAATACGGATAACAAATTTTAAAATGGGAGTTTAAATTATAAATTAACTATAAAGAGCTTTTAGATGTCATTTAATTCCAAAACTTAGGGAGATTTATTTGCTATTTAAGACTCAGTTGATTCTCACAGAATAGATTTAAGCTTATCAATTCTTCGAACACAATCTCAAGTGTATGTGCGTACTAGGTTTTGCTGATTCTGATGTAACAAAAAAAACTATCAAGGGGGAAGATATATATACAAGAAATTTAATTAGAACACTGCATAGAAATTTCATACCCTATTCTCATTTTAGGTCATTCCGGAAAGGACAAATGTCATAACCGCAGAGAAAATACCAATGTTTTAACTTGTTACTTTCGGGTGTACTATTTCATCCCACATGGGGGAAGAAGAGATATCTTTGTTATTTTTTTAGTATGCAGCATTAGAGTTCCCGAGGGGAAGTGTTGTAGAATAATTATTTAAAATGTGAGAAGTGCCTTTCGATTCAATTAATGTTTTAAACCCAATTAGTTAATCACTAATTCTTATTTTAAAAGGAGTAGAATTAGTTGACAAAAGAGGTTCACATAGGTTTGATAAGTATGATGATTCCTTAAGTTAGTCACTATTCTACAAAAAAAAATTAGTACATTTGGGACTTAGTTGACTTAGGTGTTATCATTTCGACTACTTAGAGGGAATAATTGTGACTTCCGGGACTTAGTTGAATTTGGTGTTTCAATTTATATCATCTCTAGCATGATAAAGGAGAAATGACGTACATCTAGACTTAATTGGACTTTGGTTATACGATTTCGAATTAATGTGTACATCAATGTTGGGTTTTTTTAAATCAAGACCTCTTAATGTAGCGCCTGCAAGAAATCTTTTAGATCTACTCAAGAAAGAGTTGATGATATCTGGGGGAATCAAAGACAACATCCAAAAGGAGATTATCGAGTCGGACTACAGATGTGTTTGGTCAAGATATAATGACTTTGTTCATTTTCCGGATTTAAACATATTCAGGTCAAGTCTCATACATAGTCTTGTGAATATATATATGTAGTGTAGACTTGAAAATGGTGAATATTAGTAGTGCTTGAGTACAAATTTTTCAAGAATTTCTTAGTAAATTCAAAAATCTTTAAATTATTGTACTAAACACTGTCTTATATACCCATAAATATTTAAGGGGGAAGCATTAAAATGTACCTGTTATATATTGTGTAACATTTTGTCCCTTAACCTTTTAATCAATTGATATCCAAAATATCAAAGTATTAACATTTTGGATAAGGGGAAGAAAATAGATTAAACTGAATCTAATTGTATTAAAAAAATGTGATCAGAAAAATGGGACTCATGCACATCACACTTAACATGTAAACTACGATACGCTGCACCGATGTTTAAGGGGAGCTTTTAGTGATGATGAAAAACACTCAAGTGTAAATTTTTGATATTTATATTCAAACACTTTGATATGAACTTTTCATAAGATTATTGGCTTCGAATGTGATGGAATATACCCGAAAGACCCGACTCAGGGTACTAAATTTTATGGAGTTAAAAGATGGTTAGGTATGTATTCAAATCCCATGATCCCAGCCAGAACCGAATGGGATCTACCCAGGGATATCCACTAGATAGTGTAGAAGTTCTTAGGTATGATACAAAAGGAGAAAAAGTGAGAATTGGGAAAAGTGTCAACTGAGATGGAGCTAGTACTGGAACAAACCCAACAAGGTACTAGTTACGAAGTCTCAGTAAGCGCTGAAGGGGTTGAAGAATTAAAAAGAAAAGTTAAGATAAAGGGTGAAAAGAAAGAAGCCCTCCTTACACTTAGGCAAAAACCGGGTCAATACATCTGCTGTCAAGAATCACAAAGATGATTGCTAACATTGAAGACTGACATCATGGACCCAGTGATGCAATGCACAACCCTCCCTAGCCACTCAAGGTCTCTCAAAAGACTCTTGTTTCATTTCTCACGGAGATTACACGCATTTCTATCGACTTTCTCACTCCGAGTTAGTTGATATTGAAAAGGTGGCAGTCTGATCTAGCCTCCGATCACTAAAACCAAAGTGCACTATTGAGTCTAGAGCCAAAAGAGATCATCTATAAATCTCATTAGGACACTTGTGAAAATGATGCTTGCTATCTCACACAATGTGAATAACGAGAAATATAAAGAGTCCTACCATTATCCTTATGATTTTGCTAGAACATCAAGTAATACTTAAGTAATCCACTAGTAAAAGAATACAATTCCTGGGCTGAGGCCAACATCAAACAAGCTCATTGTAGGTGACTTGTGCGATTCTTATGAATCAAACTTGTGACAACTAGAAAGCAACAACGGTGTTGTTCTGTATGAATCAAACTTGTTCCAGGTTATGGATCAACGATTGATGAATTTTTGAAATGATACACACTCACGATGGTGTCACAAAACTCACTTTAGCAAGTGACACATTGAATTGACTTTTCAAATCCGATTTATCTATTCCAATCGGTTAGATAGTAACTCACAGGTTCAATTTTTAAAATCGTGTTATTATGCTTTGATACATTATGGAATGAGAACATGCTGAGTTAGATGAATCTAATGAAATGTTTTAGAAAGATTACTATACTTCAGCTGGAAATCTTGTCAAGGAGATTCTTCTTAAATTGAATCTACCTAATCACAGGTCGATCCTTACGGATTCAAAGGTTACTCCAACCAACCACGGGTGAATAACAAAGCCATATTTGTCCCCCGAGTCCTTTATTGCTAACTATTTTAATGCAAGATACTTAAAGATGGACATGGAGGTACTTGGTTCCAGCTGACTCACAGATTCATAGCTACATGCTCATACCCGACCGACAAACATAAAGACATCATGAAAGCTCAAGTACATGTTTCAAAGACTTCTTCTTAACACTGATAAACCGTATAGACGTCTTCTTGAAGTGACCAGAAGTATTAAGTCAAAGAATTTCAAAGCAGTTTTGTCACTCTGATACGAACGTCTTTCTCAAAAGTGACGAAGTGTTAAAGATCAAGAACCTCAAGTAAGATAGCATTATTAAAAATCTTTCAAGTTTACATATCAAAAATGTATGAGCATGTCGGTCCAGATGTCTCAAGTTCACAAGATAGCAAAGTTTACAAGATGGCAAAATGAGATTATGCTCAAGGTGCTCAAGATCACATTTTCACATTCAAGATAAAGGAACAAGCTCAAACCTAAAGTCAATGATCACTACATCAAATCACAAGTTAATGATTGAAGTTAAACGAGTTCAAGACTAAAGATGAAGCATAGTATGCTAGGTTTAAATTTTGAAAATGATGACCTCCCTTAGGGGGAGATTGTTAAGAACACAAAAGTGTCGGTCACTTCCATAGATAACAGTCGTTAGCTCTCGTTATGTAATTATTTGAAAACTGCAAGAACTAGACCAGCCCATGGATAAGCCCATCAAGCCTAAGGTCCATCCACCCCCTTGTAAGGTATTAATAAACACCTCACCAAGCCTTGGAGAGGTGGTTGTTTGGTTTGTAATTTTTCACATAGTTAAATTGCAATTCTTTTTCTCTTACTTTTTCACTCACTAGAAATATTCTCTCCCTACCCTTCCTCCCACTTCTCTCTCTAAATCCTTGTTGTTTAAAGTATTAATTTCAATTCGATCAAATCTTAAACAATTAACACCATCTAAATCCATAGTACTCATTACAGTCGCGGTCTCGATTGATATACCAAGTCAAGTTTCAAAAGTCTACTACATCACCGCAACACTCATAATTTAAGGAATTTGTTAAAACATTAGAAACGTATAAGGTTAAATCCTTATAATATCTAACAGAGGGTTTTTTGTGTGCGGGTTATGTATCATGTAATTTCACAAAATTATGCTTGAAAAAAAAATAAATTTGAGCATAAATTAAGCATTTTAGTGTGAAAAATAGGACAAATATACATTCTAATTCCCATCCCCCCATTTGAATTATACAACGTCCTCGTTGTATAGATAAAACATTAAATACGAGAAATTAAAAAGAATTAGAATGAGAAACTCCCCTGATATTTGCTCGGTAGATTCTCCATATAGATTTATTTTAGTCAAGATTTCATGTTGATCAGTCCCTCCTTGAAGTTCCAAGACTCCAACACTCAAGATCTTTATATTGTAAATTCTCACCAATTATTATTTTCATCGAGATTTCATTTTACGAGGATCCGTGGTTAAATTCTCAGAAAACAAATGCAATTCTATCTCCGAGGTTATTCGTTTGATTAGAACCCCCCCCCCCATTTTCGAAATAAATACCTAAAAACTTTACGAGCATACGAACTCCGTTATTCATACCCCCAGGATAACTTCGTATTTGATATACATGTGTTTAAACGCTGTATTCATTTAAACGGAATACGCCGTATATACTGTTGCTGAAAATAAAAGACTGGTAAAACGTCTAGAAGGCAAATACGCCTTATCCATTGGGTTTGATACGCCATATCGACAATCTGGGAAGGCCAAACTCGATAAGGAAAAATTTGAAAAAACATTTACGGTTGTCTCTCGGACTAGCCACGATTTGTTTACAAAAAAGTCATTAAGTAAGACTTGCCGCCGAGTTTAAATCCATCCTGTATAAAACAATTTAGGTGTCGAACGGGATTGCCAAATTCACATACAAATTCATGATTAGGGAAAATAATGACATCTCTTTGTTATTGTGATGATTCCAAGGTCATGAATATAAAAAATTAATTCCTTGATAAAAGTGACTTGTTTCTAAAAGCTTATTTGACCCATGTGCATAGGCACCAACATCGGTATTTATTACATCAGGTAATGGTTTGACATATAAATTCCCCGAAGATTGATCAATATCGATTTTATCATTATCATTGCCCGTATCCGATTTTAAATCATTGGGATAAATTACGTTAAAAGAGAATAGATCATTAAAGTTTAAAACATTTTGTTCCTCTTCATTACACTCGGACAATGATTTTTCATCTTTTAAATTAAATTCATCGATATGTTGAGGACTTACAGTAGGTTCAGTTAAGAAATCTAATTTAGACGTTAGAGCATCATTGTAAACAATGGCTGGAAATTCTTTCTCAAAATTTTCAAAGTAGTCTAAATCAACAAAATAACTGACCGTAGGTTCGAGTGATGGAATTGAAGGCATGACTTTTTCATTATCATTTTTTGAATCCGTTTTTAAATCATTGGTAGAAATTTTTTATAAGAAAATGAGTTTTTGTCAAAAATTACCGTGTAATCTTCATCGTCGGAATCGTCAAACGAAACTCTAAAGTCAATTTCATCGTTAAGAGAACTTACTGTGAGTTCACAAGAAAGTGTTTTTTTAGATGATACCTTGTCATTAAAGGCTATAGATAGGAATTCGGATTCAATGGATCTGAGGTCATGAATGTCTTCACCATACCAGATCATACCATACTTAGCAGTTTCCCAGTTAAACACGTTCCCGCGTTTTCGAGCTTTTTCTTCCTCGAGCCTGATGTATTCCTCCATAGTGATGTTTGGATCGTCCATCTTGTAACAATCTTACTAGAAAAACTATTAAATAACCAATACGTCGTATTCATTGATCTGAATACGCCGTATCAAACAGAATAAACAAGCAGGAATATAAACTACTCTAAACTACACATCTAATTAACACTACTCCTAAGGGTTAGATATAATCCAATGTTAAAAACCAAAATATAAAATAAAAATCAAGATTAATTTTCACTCTCCGGCAATGGTGCCCAAAACTTGATGTGTCATTGTGTGGTGTTTATTTATGATAGTTCAAGTTTTAAATTTATATTTTGCCGACTTAACCAAAAACAACACTTTAACGGGCAGTGTACCCGCCCGATCGGTGTAGATTCGGGGTAAGTAGGGTGTCGAACACTTGAAGCGAGGTAAAATCTCTCAATTTATTAATAATTTGGTTATCTACTCTACAGTCCAAGCCTATGCTAATCCTAGTTGAGTTTCTAATTCTAATTCTAATAGGTAAAAGGGGGGTTTCAGCCTAAGAGACTAGCACGGGTTTGGTTGTGACTATAATCAATTCAAGACACTTTAACTCACGCAAGCAAATTTACAGAAGATAAAAGAGCGGTCAAGCCTTATAATAGAAAACTGTATTAGCCATCATGAATCCGATTAGAAGTTGGTTTGTTTATTCATTGCAATGATTACTTATCTCGAGGTGGTATATCATTCTTAGACTTATTGCGGACTATTCATCCTAGAAGACCTAGACACATTAATTCTGTCACAATTAAAGCATCCGCATAAAGCATCCTTATTATATTGATTATAATTCATCTAGAGGACAACACTGTGTATGTCATACGAACCCTAGCTCATAGAGACTTTACCCACTTACTGCTTAATGGTAATTTGTATTAGGTGGTAGTCCACAATCCAAACTATACCAATGATCAGAACATTATTAGTTAGTACTAAGCCACTACCTACCACTGTACAACCAGTTCAATCGAGGCAAGCAGGACGTTATTAGTGATCCTATTTGTTCCACCTAAACGCATTACTATATGGAGAGCTATCCTGGACTCTTAGCCTACGCCTAAACAACACGAAGATGGCAGCCTTCATTAAATATGTAGGACTAGACCCAGTTGAATGATAGGTCGCATACTTAAGCACGTAAACAAGTATCATGTGATAAACATAATCAATAATACAATGATAAATTAAGCAATCGAGATATAAACAAAACCAAACATTCAGATCTTCATAATAATACTAATACCTATTAGCCTTCAAACATCATAATTAATACAAGAGTAATGGCTTAGCCAAGGTAAACTAACCGAGTTAAAACGAATGATACAAAAAAACTGAATGATTACAACAAGTATACAAAAATTA
Organism: Tanacetum coccineum; assembly: GCA_026074375.1. Classification (NCBI taxonomy): domain Eukaryota; kingdom Viridiplantae; phylum Streptophyta; class Magnoliopsida; order Asterales; family Asteraceae; genus Tanacetum; species Tanacetum coccineum. The sequence goes on along the minus strand of BQNB010048306.1, from coordinate 15,386 downwards.
CACGTTGTCCCTCCTATAGATTGGAATGAGTTTTTGTCAAGACCTCTTCTCTCTTTTTCTCCACTGAAAATTGACTTTGTGGTTTAGGGTATCGAGAAAATTATTAGCACCCTAAAAACTCGTTTTTGAGTTTTAATATTTAAGGGTCTGGAGTCCGGTGTTCGATACGGCGTACCCAAGTATTAGATACGGCGTATTAGGGATTTCTTAGAGTAGGGACCAATGTTTAATTATCTTTCAGAATAATTTATTCCAATATAGCTTGAAAATGGCTTATTGCACCTTCCTTGATAGCGGGCGTATTAGTTGTGTCCTTCGTGGTATTTGGTGAGTTTCAATGGCACGATTACGCCTATCTTCCTTGATGGAATACAACGTATTGGTTGTCCGAAGAGTAATCTTTAAGTATCTCGTTTAAGCTCCAAAATGCGTGCCTTTTAGTCAAGTTTTTACCGAAGACTCCCATAAATACTACTGCAATACTCAAATATAACGATTAATTAACAATTCTTAGCAATAATTATACAAAATAGGTTAATTACATGGGATAAATGATGCTATAAAATAAACGTTATTTTTGAAGTCATCAATAAGCTTGGAGGGTCACTCAATTTTTTAGTTTTTTGAACGAAACAAAGTTAGACTTATAGTTATCATGTAATTCATATCGCTGTCTAATACATGTAAGCAGATTTTGTAGGGCAAAATCAGGAACCACCAATCCCGGTCCTAAATTATTACATTTTTTGCAATTTAACTTTTTTGTTTGATTATAGACTCCTAGCAGGAAAAAGCGGATTGGTGAAACTTTAAAGCCATTTGCTATAACATCATAACCCTTTGTATTTTGTTCAAGTTATTTACTTTTATTCTTAAAAAACATGTTTATTTGCAGAGAACGTTCAAGATTATTTCGGCTTTTGGTATAAATAAGGAAGCTTTAAAAGATGAAGGGTCTACACACATTGCAACAAGAATTGAATATGCCGGTGCGATTTATTCTTTATAAAAAGTAAACTGGAAAGGCCTATGTGTGCATAATTGAAATCCAATACAATAAGATAATCTAAACACACCAAGTCCACCTATCATGAAGAGGGTCTATCCATAATTTTATTTGTTGGTCTAAAAATGAGCGGAAAATGTGTGCAAGAGCAAGAACCATCTACTGCAACATATTTGTAGGGTATATTTCTATTCACTTTCTATCACCATCTTTTATTTATCAACTAATTATCATGACAGAAATATGAAATACTGCATAATTTGTTGTAAATAATTTGGAAAAGTGTTAGCAGCAACATAAGAGGTTAAACTAAATATATTTGAGGGTATGTGGTGCATTCTAAATATGAAGTTATAACTGAAGATTGATAAGTAATTAAGTATTTCTTTATGCATAAGACCCGAAACAGTCCTTAAATTTTTGTCTGAATGAATAAAATGCTACTATATAATACATTCTCTTTGTTGTAAAACATGATTCACTGTAAGCCACCCTTCCTTGAATGCATAAAAGAGATACGCGTGTGTTTAGATTGGTCAAACACATAAATAAAAGTAATTGGCTTAGAAGGAAAAGAATGAATTAGGTCCGAGACCAAAGTCAGCTTCAGCAGATTCACCTACTGACTAATTTAAATATCCACAAGCACTGTTTTACATTTTCTTGCTGTACATTTCTTCTTTATATAGTTGAGTTTAATTTACTTATTGGGTGTTGCGGCTGGTGTCATGATATTGGGTGTCATGATATTGGGCGATAGCAGGCTCTAAACAAACCTCTATTAGGTAAATTTCCTGTACATGAAACTTTGTTATGTTGGAGCTATACATTAAAATAAGGTTATTAAACATGTGATCAACTAAGTTAGTATGAGTAATATTATGTATTCTGAGAAGGTGTTTGGGATTGCTTTATATACAAGTGCACATCTTCTTATTTCTTAGTTAATAAATAGTTTTTATTGTTTAGATTAAACTTCGGATTTGCTTACTTCTCTAGGAATAAATCCTGAAAATAAGTGCAATCCCAAACACACGCTGAATATTCAAATAATCGAAGCAGTTTTAAAGACAACAAAGTTTGGAAGAACTATCATCAGAAATTGGTTGTGTGGGAACAATATAAGTATAGTATGATGTGTTCATCTACTGCAGGGTGAAGAAGTTGTGATACCCATAGATCCTTTAGCGCCATTCGGTGTAAATTTCTTTCTTGAATCACGAGGAAGGTTGGTTTCATTATGCCTAAGAGTGCCAATCACATCTGAAAGATAATGGCTACAAAATGAGGTACTAATTAATCGTTTCTTCTTCACAATTTAGCTATTTGTACATACAGAATTTGAAAATGAAATCTATCAAGAGTTTGCTTATTTATATAATTTTTGATTCATTGCAGAAGATCATAAAAGATATCATGATGTTCAACGTGTGGTCGATGAAGTGGTGCTGGATAATGCAAACGCAGTGTTTCAAAGTTCAACAATTCGTGTTGGACATAAAGAACTAATGATTATGTTAAATTGGTGTCGAAAAGTGGTGGCGCCAATTGCAAACAGGTTTGTTTCAAAGTCAACAATTCGTGTTGGTACATAAAGAACTAATGATTTATTTAATAATTTCACATATTTTTAATCCACTCGATTATGTTATTTGCAAGGTCGATAGAAATTCATGGTATCCCACACACAACACACACATGATGGTTTTTTAAATCATGATGATTATCTCCATTTTGAAAGTCTAATTGAAAAAATGTTTCTATGCTAATTTTCTTTTATGAAAGACTTATTTCTTGTAAGTATGTTGGTAATGTTTTATCTTCCTAAAAACAAGTATATGTCATTTTTATTTGATGTTGCATGTAGGTAAAGGAATATGGAAATTGGAAAACTGAATGTATGAATGAAAAAACATAAGCTAAATCGTAGAATCATTTGGAGTTGTTTATATTTATGATTTGGGCTAATTTGAGGGTAGACAGTGATAGTAGATACACAACAACTAAAATTTCTTACAAATGCTACTAAGCAAATCGAATGCTACTAAACAAATCGAAGTTCAGCTGTTTATGACTTTGACTTCTCATTTATTATTCTAATCACCGGAAAATCTGGAACGGGGGAGATGATCAGTTCAGAACCATCTTGACTACCAGTTACGTTCATGGACATCAATGGAGCAGATTGATGCTCCAACTTTGACTTCTCATTTTTATCTAAACACATGAAAAACTGGAGCAGGGGGAATGAATCAGTTCAGAACCATCTTGACAACGCATTTGTGTTCAAGGACGTCAATGGAGCAAGATTTATCTCCCACTGCAAAGGTAACCATTTTTTGTCACACGTAGTATGTGAAAATATGACAATCCGGGTGGTGTAGGTTGCCGATACAAGTCTAAAAGGACAATTCCATTTCCGGGGTGACGCATAAACACATCTATGAGATATGGGTTTTTTTTTAGTAAAAAAAATAAGTGCTAAATTAGCAGTGTTTCAAACAAAACATTGCTATTGGTAAATTCGTACCCCAAATGCCTTATAACTACCTGGATCCTGCTTTTATTTTGTTTGAAGACATTGATCTCATATTTTTTTGATGAACCTTTTTTCATTACAATCAAATGTGACTAATTTATTTGTTGTAGAAAGCTTTAAAATAAAAAAATAGGTTGATACCTATGTAGTTTGACTACCAATTAGCTGATCAATTCATAAGTATAAGATCCAACGTAGTTGACTACCAGTTAGTTCTGGAGCTTTTTTCTACTCCAAATATACTAATCTAATTTTCAAGGACAAAAAGATATTAAAATGTACAACTTATTTGAAGTATCAAGTAATGATAAAGAGTGTTATTAGTGATTTTGACGCCAAAGAAATAGAGAGACAAATGCAGTTCTGGCAAGACTTGAAGTTCCTAGATTCTTGAATATTCCTCTTGTATTTCATGGCTTTAGGACAGCTACAGATTCAAAAATGTAGACTAAACCTTCGCTACATTTTTTTTATCATGTTAAAGAATGCACAAAGTATATATTAGCTCTTTGTTAAATCAATCAAAATTTTAGTTGGCCAATTCACGTTGACTTACTAGCAATGGCAACTATACTTCCAAGTCAAAAACTAATTTCTGTAGTCAAAAGTGATCAAAAAAGTAAGAAGTCAAGATGGAATGATACTTCATAAATGGTGTATTCTAAAGGACAAGATTCCGTATATTATTTGAACACAAATGCAGGTTCTAAAAAAATGAATCACACCATAATGTTGTTAAGCTTATCATTCACTTAGTAGTTAGAGCATGACATACTCTTAGCATCCACTTAGTAGTTGGAACAACTAAAATATAACGAACAAGTATCAAATTGGTTCTACTTAATAGGCCTTTTGTTGATAAACTAGTTGATCGAAGACGATCATGTTAATATTTTGTCTTCCGCTAATTTTCATACTGATCAATTAACAACCGAAAATCAATAATGTTGGAATGATGAACAGAATCAAGTCAACTTATAGCCGAACTTATAGCATAAAGATTCCAGTATCTCAAGTTGGAACAACCGATAATGTAGGTTCTTTCACCCACTCTTGTTATAATTATGTTATGATCCCACATCGGCCAAGTATGGGATTGGTTGATGGTTTATAAAGTCTAGGTGTCCCCTCCTCAAACAAGCTAGCTTTTTGAGTGAGTTCTACACTTGACTTATGAACCGATACGAGCCTAGTATGGGATAGGTTCGTATCAAGGGATAGGTTCGTATCAATTGGTATCAGAGCTAGCCCTACCTTTCGAGGTTCCAACACTCGGAGTGGTGGCCTATGGAGTGGTGGCTTGGACCAAAAAAAAAGAAGGGTGCCAACCGTGACCAACATAGCCGTAACTAACGAGCTCGGAGTGGTGGCATATAGAGTGGTAGCTTGGACCTAACAGAGGGTGCCATCCGTAACTAACATAGCCGTGACCAACGAGGACGTTGGTTCTTCAAAGGGTGGGGTATTGTTATGATCCCACATCGGCCAAGTATGGGATTGGTTGATGGTTTATAATGTCTAGGTGTCCCCTCCTCAAACAAGCTAGCTTTTTGAGTGAGTTCTACACTTGGACTTATGAACCGATACGAGCCTAGTATGGGATAGGTTCGTATCAATTGGTATCAGAGCTAGCCCTACCTTTCGAGGTTCCAACACTCGGAGTGGTGGCCTATGGAGTGGTGGCTTGGACTCAAAGAGGGTGCCAACCGTGACCAACATAGCCGTGACCAACGAGCTCGGAGTGGTGGCCTATGGAGTGGTGGCTTGGACCCAAAGAGGGGTGCCAACCGTGACCAACATAGCCGTGACCAACGAGGACGTTGGTTCTTCAAAGGGTGGGGTATTGTTATGATCCCACATCGGCCAAGTATGGGATTGGTTGATGGTTTATAAAGTCTAGGTGTCCCCTCCTCAAACAAGCTAGCTTTTTGAGTGAGTTCTACACTTGGACTTATGAACCGATACGAGCCTAGTATGGGATAGGTTCGTATCAATTGGTATCAGAGCTAGCCCTACCTTTCGAGGTTCCAACACTCGGAGTGGTGGCCTATGGAGTGGTGGCTTGGACCCAAAAAAAGAAGGGTGCCAACCGTGACCAACATAGCCGTGACCAACGAGCTCGGAGTGGTGGCCTATGGAGTGGTGGCTTGGACCCAAAGAGGGGTGCCAACCGTGACCAACATAGCCGTGACCAACGAGGACGTTGGTTCTTCAAAGGGTGGGGTATTGTTATGATCCCACATCGGCCAAGTATGGGATTGGTTGATGGTTTATAAAGTCTAGGTGTCCCCTCCTCAAACAAGCTAGCTTTTTGAGTGAGTTCTACACTTGGACTTATGAACCGATACGAGCCTAGTATGGGATAGGTTCGTATCAATTGGTATCAGAGCTAGCCCTACCTTTCGAGGTTCCAACACTCGGAGTGGTGGCCTATGGAGTGGTGGCTTGGACCCCTTGAAAAGGAAACCCCCACGCCGACTCCTTTTGAACATAACGGGAGAAAGTAACGCTTATGATTTTGTAATGAACAGTAACAATCCCAGTTATATTTTTCTTGATTGTATTATAGTTCAATTAAATGAATTGTGTAGTTATCTTTCTCTTACAAGGGAAGACTGTTGGGAAAAACATCACCTAACCTGTGGTCATCAAATATTGCAACTAGGTTCAGGGAAATGTAATTAAGAAAATAGAAGTTCTAAGGATTAAAATCCAGTACCTTCTCTTCCTCACTGGTCGCGTTATAAGATTTGGTCCTGCTTCCTTGTTGCAGCATAACTCGGATAGAGTTCTTCTCACCTTAGCCATGACCCGGCCATAATTGTTCAATCAAATTAGATCCATTTGACCTTAGCATACGGCTGTGTTTGATGACCCCATTACGTTGATTGAGGTCAAAGATTTCATGACTCATGGGATGATTAAGTTGAAAAGCATCAATAGAAGTCCTGGCAAGAGCAAATCCCATTCTTAAAATGGTGAAAACGGTTCGGATCCTTTAATATAATCTCTCGGCCGACAACCTTAGATATATATTTTGCAGCCTCGTGGCAGCTATGACAAACACGATGATTCTTAGTCACACGAATAGTACTCCCGCTTTTCGTGCTAATCAATCCAAATGAAATTGCCAACAACTCGCTATGACCAATAGGAACACATTCTCGCTCTTCATCTACATCATGAAAACCAAATTGCGGGGCCCATTGAAAACCACCTTCTTCAAAGTTCTTCATCAAACACTCCAACTCCCAATATATACCCTCTGATCTTGGATGTGATACATCCCCTGTTTTAAATACATGAACTTTGTTTCTAAACTCTATCCAACTATACGCGGTCTTTGGTGTCAAATCCATATCTCGCATCGTCGTTTTCCATATATCAACCATGTCATTTTTCCCACATTGTGCATAATAATTTGACATCATTATGTAGTTATCAGCATTAAGAGGCTCCAAATCACATAGGTGCTCGATCAATCTTTTTCCTGTAGTTATATTCCTATGAATCCTACATCCATCTATCAACGCTCTTAATACCTCTGGTTCCCTTTTTATGCTCCGTTCATTAATAAAAGCTCTTGCTTGATCAAATTTTCCAGCACGAGCAAGAACTGCAATCACTAAAGCACAATGTACTAATTTAGGTGATTTTATGCAATTGAAATATTGTATACCTTCTTCGACCATTCGGGATGTGCAACACGCATAGAGAGCTGCAACAGTACTGATCTCGTCTTTATCTAAAGTTGGGATTTTTTGGAACAAGTCAACTCCAAGATGACCTTGACCATGTAAACTGTAGCCTAAAATCATCACAGTCCATGAAACAATATCTTTGGATTTCATTCTAGAAAATATAATCGACGCATACTCCAATCGTCCTGATTTTGCGTACATATCTATCAATGCATTCTCGACTTTCAAGTTTAGAGGAATTTCGTTTCTAATCAAGTATCCGTGAATTTCCCTCCCATTTTTATGAGCTGCCATTCTTGCACAAGCTGGAAGAATACTAGAAATCGCTACAACATCTGGTTTTATGCTATCCTCAGTAATCATCTTTCTAAATAACTTTAACCCTTCGTTTATTTCTCCATTCTTCACATACCCTTGCATAATGGAAGTCCATGAAATTCCGTCACGTGATGTCATCTGATCAAAAAGCTCACGAGCATCTTTAATACTACCACATTCGACATACATTTTCAAAAGCGAATTACTCACCAACACATCAAACTCCAACCCACATTTCCTAGCAATTTGATGAAGATTCCTTCCATCTTTTAGCGATCTCACAAGAACACAAGCACTAATAACCGTACTAAGCAAAACCGCATCAATCTCAGCATCTGACTTAACCATCTCATTAAAGTACTTAATCCCTAATATTGGTTCATTCTTATTAATACACAACTTAACCAATAATGTCCACGATACAGAACTTAACCTCCCTTCACAATTATCAAGCACACATTTGGCAGCATCAACACCATCCAGATTCCCATACAACTCAATCAAACCACCAATCACATACATATCATTACAAACACCCAACTTCATTGCCTGCCCATGAAGCTGTTTTCCTAATGACAAGCTACGGAACAACCTGCAAACAGATAACATTCTAGGAAATGTGTGCCTATCTGGTCGAACCCCACGTGTCAACATTTTGTTATACGTCAACATTGCCTTATGAAAATCAGAATTTCCTAAATGGGTTTGGATTATACTGTTCCAAACTAAAGAATCGGTCGAGTTAGGCATTTCGTCGAGCAGTTGGTGTGTCGAAATGGGTTGACCAAGTTTCAGTGCACGATTCCCTTTCAGATGTGATGGGGTTAATATTGGGTTGCTTAAAAAAGGGTATTTATATTTATAGATTGAATTGGTAAACACATTACATCCATTTTTCTATAAAATTAAGACAATGTAGTTGAAATACTTTATGTGATCAAATTTTGCATATCAGATAGATGGCATATCCAGTTGTGATGATAGAATTGGGTGAGTTTCTTTTTTTGCATTTTGACCCCTCTAGAATATAATTTGTTCAGTTTCTTCTCTTTAGTTTCGAGGACTAAAAAGTTATGGACTTTGATTAGTACACCCGACTACCAATAGGTCTAGATTAGAATATACATCTAATCTCTTCACAAGAGGTCTAGATTTCAAACATTACTAACTATACATTTGGGGGTGGCCATGGAATGGGTCGAAAACGGATAATAGCTCGGTTAGGTCGTGTATATCTGAGTTAAAAACTTGCACTCCCCGATTAACTTGAATCCGTTTACTTTGATTTTGTTTAACTAGAATAATCTTTTCTATGTCATTAGAAAAATCTCGTCATAGAGAAATTTTACACCGAAGCTAATGAAGACCGCCCACAAAACAAACAACTTCTACTCTGCACAATTTTACGAGGTATCAAGGAAGTATTTGATAGCCTCTTATTGGGCCTTATCCTAAATCGGTCAGCGGGAGTGATCGTTTGATAAACTATTTTCCCTCTCTTAGTCGTTCCACTAAGACTTAAATTGGTCAGTGTTAAAGACACGCAAAATGGTTAAGCACCACAAAAGTTACATAAATGCCATCTTCAATCTTTTATATAGCATATATTTTTAACGACAAATTTTTAAATGCCATCTTCAAGAGTGTCCCTTTTATGATTAATTTACATAGCCTATACTTTTAACGACAAAATAAGCATATCGGTTGCCAACAGTCATGGACGGAATCATGGGGTTCTTGTGGGTGCCCGGGACACCTACAGATTTTTCCGATGTAGTGTTAATTTTTTATTAAAACATCGATTTTTTCTAAATGGATTTTAAATACACCCGGTCCATTGAAACGTGTTTGTCATGACGGCTAAAAAAAATTGGGCACCTGGCTATACTTTATTCTTGTTCCATCCCTGCCAATAGTCATCATTTATATATGTCTTTTATTATTTACTTAAACGAATGGTTCATGTGTTTTGCCTAATCAAAGTGCTAATGAGTTATTTTAAATGCTAATGAGTTATTTATAAATGTTTTGACCTAAGTGTAGTTTGTAACGAGGCATGCATACCCGTGCGTTGCACACGGGCTGGAGATATTTTGCGGGGAATGGAATAGGTTGTGTTTGTTTCTATGTAGTTGTTGCAGGCTTGGTTGGTGTCGTAATATTAGGATAGTTACCAATGTAATCACTAAACCACTTTCTATCAGGACATTATGAGTTGCATCTGTACCGATACATACATCACATTACTGTTCCATAAATACTCATATGCCGCCGGAAAGACTCGCCTTTTGATTGTTACACTCTTGTTACAATTCTTATAGTTTCAACTTCACATCAATTGTACTAAAGTTATGTAAGAGTTGTACAATTTAAGTGTTATGTCTTAGGAGCTAATGTGTAATAAGAATTGCAATAATCATCATAAAATCACTTGCAAACTTACTTTTATTGTTATTGCAACTTTTATTTTGACAAAAAACCACAATGAAATAGTTTGATTTATTTCCATATCTAATGTTTTCATAGAGTTTCGCAAATTAATGTTGATTGTGGTTAGTAGCACAGCAGTTAATAATTAAACCGAGACATCTATAAATATTAAAATGGACAATAAGATTACAAAAAAGTATATGCGATTTCCACAGATGAATGATAGTCCAGTTTGATAGCAAAAGCTTAATGAGAGCAATTATCTCTAACGCCAATGCACCATAAAGCAAACCATATGTAATCAAAACATCTATTTGACAAATTTTGAGCTTTTTCTTACACGTGAATAAATAAATTGCCAAGGAACTGTCACAAAAGAGAAAAACCGGCTAATAACTCTTAAAACGATGTACACTACTGGTAGCTTGGTAAAGAAAGTATCATAGATGAAGTTTAACTCAACCTCAAACACTTTGAAACCATCTCGTGCTGTGCGGTTCAAGAAGAAATGACGGCTCTGAGATCGTTCCTTCTGGCTAAGATACATATAACTGATAATCCCTCTGAATGTTTCAAAGAACTGATAACCATACTGCACCACTTCTATCTCTATCAAAGTCCCTTTTTTTGGCTATTTTGGCGTATCTACCTTTCCCTGGAAGCTTCACGATTCTAGCAGGAATGTTCAATTTTACCCGTGATACGTATACACGAATGAGGTTCACATAGTTCTCGCCTAAATCACCAACTCCAATGATTGAATCTTTGAATCTATCAGAACTTGCAAGATAAAATGCATGTGTCCTCTCTGCATATTTCATGATTCATGTTATGAACATCAACATTGTAGGAATCCATAACTCGTTATGCGGTAGCGACTGAAGAAACACATACGTGGAAGCTACACATTGGAATATAAGACCAAGGAGATGGCGGAGCCACAACTCATTATCTTCCAATGCAAATGGTGTCCGGAGGCCCCACAACCAAGATGCACCAAAGAATGATCCCCAAATGAATAACGAATTCTTTCTTCCATATGATCAATCCAAAAAACAAAAAAAAAAAGAACTCCAATCACTGTTGGCAATAAGCTAAGGCGAAGCCAACAGCCCAATAGTCTAGCAAGTACGCAGACCATAGTATCCTTATTTGGAAAAATTTGCATCAGTTTGAGTGTTCGGTCTCATCCCGCTAAAACTGCACGGTTGTGTTAGTTGATGTTTATTATTAGCTAATGGACTATTAGTTATGTTTTGTAGTCCAAACCAATATTGCATAACTCTACATTATTCGATGTAACTATATGTTGTAATCTTGTCAATTAAATGAACGAGGCATTCAGACCCGTGCGAGACCCGTGCGATGCACACAGGTTGTATATAGTTGTTGAGTGCTTATGTTTTGAGTTAACGCCTACGGTTTTTTGAAAAGTAGTTTTAATCGGATGAATCCATTTATGAATTTAATTGAACACTTACTGTATTGTTGTGCGCAACACTTTTTTGTGAATGCCCTGATATTACACTTCATCTTACATCACGCCAAAGGTCTGAACGCTTTAGGGACGGTAAGTTGTTTCGATGGGCTGACTCCTTGCAAGTTTTTGAGAAAACAAAATTACGTAAAATTATGAACATACATTAATCATGTTTGGGTATCATGTTATTTAAGGTACATTGATAACATGTTTTAGTTTAACTTATCTGAAACGCTTAATATGTAAACATGTAGACTGATAATATAAAATATACGTACGTATGTCATGTTATGAGATGTTTGTTGTCTGTGTAGGAACGACAACTGAGTTATTGACTTATTGTCTGTTCATGATATAGGACAAACTGATTCTGTAATCACCATCTTGAGCTGCAACAATGCCACGGATACAGTGAATACTACATAGAATATGTAAACAAACCAATCCAAAGAACACGACTATAAGAAATACATACATGTGTGATGAGCCGATTGGGCGATTAAACTATTGATGTTATGACATGAAGCAAGAATGTGTTAAAATGTAAAAGGAATCTGTAGATTATTAATATCAACACTACCTGCTGCAAGGCAAAAGAATTAGTGAAAACCCCTAGTAAATAAGGCCTGAGAAGCTTTGAGAAAATAACCAATAGAGGAAAATACAACGCACCTAGAACCATTTTAACAACGGTTCTAGAAACCAAGTAATCCCAGACATCCTTTTATTACTTGCAATTACTTTAGCAAAAAAGATAAATACATAAGTAGAAAGTATAAAAAATAAGTAATCACAAACACCCCTTAATTAGTTGCAGTTATAAAAAAAAGGTACATAACCAAAATAGTAGAAAACATAGGTAATCGCAAACACCCTTTAATATTTTATTACTTGGAGTTATAGAAAAGAATTACATAATCGCAAACACCACTTAACACTTCGTACCTATGATCAAAAGTAGAAAAACTAAGTTTTCCCAAACACCCCTTTATTACCTATAGTTACTTCAGCTAAATTTAAGTGCATAAAGTAGAAAATGTATGTAATCCCAAACAGCCCTGTATTTTGACTCAACTAAAAATAAGGTATAAGAATCATATGAAAATCTTAATAGAAAGGCAACCTTCTCAAAACTCGGGGCAGTAAAGATGGCATGATTGGTGAACTATTTGCAACACCCATAAGTAACCGCAGATCTGTAAAAAAATCATAGGTCTCTAATGAAATGTTACTCAATACCTTTTACGATTTTGAACATCATTTTTACATAATAAAAACAAATCTTACTCACTTGTTGAATAGAAAATCTTTATCGTTGAACATCCCTAATACGTATTAGTTATTTCACGCCCCTTATATTTTTTAGTTATTTTTATCATCTTTTCAGAAATACGGTTGACCGCAAAATGATAAGCCGGTGGAAGCAAGGTCACATAAACCGAAACCGCACAATCAAACAACAAGTATAAACAGATTATTCGCTACTCAAAGAATTGAACTTGAGTAAATTTTAAAAAAGTTGATTACTTTCAAAGATCTTCATATGCGGCTGAATACATGTGTTGGCTTTAGTCGTTCTCAGCTTTAGTAAGTATTGCTTATTGTGTGGGAATTAAGGTTACCTGCAACGAAGAACGATACTCGTAAACGCATCCGAAACCCATATTCCATTTTAACCACTACCTTAACTTGCTTGCACATTTCCCACCTGCATAATTACACAAAAAATATAACTAACAGATGTAATGAAAGCAAAGATAATGAAGTGCATATTTAGAATAATTGAACTAAGAGTTGAAATAGTTTAAAGATGTATCTGTTTAGAACTTTAGATGCTCGGCCAAGCACCATTTTATATTGACCCAAAATAGTGTGGCTGCAAAGTATACAATTATGCCTTTGTACGAAACTTATACAAATATTCATGCTACCTGAAGTCATAATAAATAAAAAAATTAGATGTTTAAGTACCTTGGTTTGGTGTCCCCCAATGCCAGATTCATGATTATTAAATAAGCAAAATTTCCAAAGACTCAGAAACTATGTTTCGATACAGCAGAAGCATGTCCAAGTACTATATTCTACATTGCGTTTTGATATTGCTGATCATCTGTTGCTGCTGCTGCTTATCCCAAAAAGCTGTAAGCAGTTATAGTAAGCAATCCCGCAGTCCCAAACAACCCTTAAGTTGCAATATCTTATATGGTATGATGATGATTGAAAGGATGAAAATGTACCAACACGAATGAAACTCAACCAAAACTGAAAAAAATAACCAATAGAGGAAACTCAACGCAGCTAGGAAAATTTTAACAACGGTTTTTAGAACCAAGTTAATCCAGACGACCCTTTATTACTTACAGTTACTTCAGCAAAAAAGATAAATACATAAGTAGAAAAGTATAGAAAATAAGTAATCGCAAATACCCCTTAATTAGTTGCAGTTACAGAAGAGAGGTACATAATCAAAATAGTAGAAAACATAAGTAATCGCGAACACCCCTTAATACTTTATTACTTGCAGTTATAGAAAAGAATTACATAATCGCAAAAACCCCTTAATACACCCGTACCCATTTTCTTTAACATCTGTACAGTTCGTCTATAGAAGAGTATTTTGAGCCTCAGAATCAAAATAGTAATATCCCATTTGTTCAAACACTCAAAACTGATTATTGCAACTTCAAGTTTGCGCACACATCCAAACACCCTATCAACCATCAATTCATATCGTAGGACTACAACTCAAAAGCACAATTCAGTAGGAAGTAAGATCTATAACACATGTTATCTCTACCAAAACCTATGCATCACATGTGGTCACATTCCAAAACAATATTAAGCTAGTGTGAGGTTTTTTTAAAACAACTTATGCATTTTGCACTTTTCAGTGTTTAAACTTTCATTAGAGCCAAATAGATTATTCTAATCAACATAAAAATACATGATTATAAATCAAACCTTTTTATTATAAACTTCATCTTCTTTGTAATCCATGAATCTCACTCAAAATAATTGTAACCTGCAATTAAACAAAAAACCGTAAATAAAAGTACAAAATTTTTATAAACAAAATTAACTGATGTTTGTGTGTAGAAATCAATTGGCACACATAATTTTTTCTCTAGCTTTGTCAATAACTTCATACCTGTATATTCTAAAATTTGAAGCCCAATTAGGAGGTGTGGGAAGCTAAAGGATTGCATATCTCATTTATTTGGAGGATGGTTTGTATTCTTTATGGTTGTAAATGCAGGATGTTCTATATACCCGTAACTGCAACAACAGTTCATATTCGAAGCACTTGAATAGCACTTTCTGGAAAGCTTGAATAGAAGTTCAACACCTGCAAAGCTTTTAATGATACTGCCCTATTAAATTTAGGAGCTTAACATACAAAACAACAAAAAATAACATAAAACCATAATAAAAATCCGAGATCGATTCGGTATGATTAAACCCTAAAAATATGATAATCCTCAATAATGGAATTAGATCCTCAAGAATGGAATTAGGCTTAATTAATTAACAATACTTACATAAATTTTGAAGCTTGGTTTTGCAATCACACTGTGCAACCTTCGTCGGAAAACTCAAAATATCCAAGGAGCCTGATGTTGTGTGTGTGTTGGATCGAAGGAGTTTGATGTTGTGTGTGTGTGTTCGTGAGCCAGGAACTCTTCATATCTGTGGTATTCATTGTTGGTGTAAATGTGGTTGTAACTGCTGGACTCTTCACATCTATGGTGTAAATGTGGTACGTATCACCTTGCTGTACAACACGCTGCGCAACTTATACATTGTATCAACACTAATGACAATTAAATTAGAGGACCTAAGTTTATAATATAATAGATACGAATTAAGAATATATGTATTACAACTAGAAGTGACTCGCGCTTCGCGGCGGGA